>LUGF01038195.1:407471-423735 GCA_001625245.1 Calycopis cecrops
AGTATAAATTTGTTTTCCATTTCAGTGGAGCTTTCTTCATCTTTCACTGGCAATATAAATGGATCTACTTTTGGAAAAAAATCACTTACATCATTATTGCCTGTGATCCTTTGTGATTTAGTATGAGTGCTCATAGCACTAAACCTAAGTGCAGCTAATTTTGTTGATAGCGGTGTAATAGATACAGGTGAACATCCATCTCTTATTAAACTATGTATATCTTTTTTGTCTATTGACGGTGACTTGAACGAACTTTCAAAATCACAAGACTTTTTTCTGGTCCTTTTAAGTGGTCGTATGTCTGGTGGACCATCACCAAACTTTTTGAAATAGAATGGATTTTCTTTAAAAACTCGATGTCCAAATATCGGTAGCGTTGATATTTCGTGACTTGTTTCTTCTGCTATCGGTTTTTCAATGCAATTGATGACTAAATCTTTCTCGTATTCAATTTCTACAATGCCTTCACTTGCAGGTTCTGTTGTTTTTATAGGATTTTTACTAATAACTTGTTTGGATAATGAAAGAGAACTATTCCTCGAAGAGGCACTAAGGCGTTCTGTTAAATCATGTAACGACGGCTCAGAGACACTATGACTTAATTTTGTGACAGATAGAATACTTCTGTCTGGATTTATTCTTCTCTCCGACTTATAAGCACAACTATTTCTTGTAAATATTTCATTGTTATTACTAATAGACATTTCTAATTTGCGTTTCCTGGCTTCCCGAACTCGTCTGCTATAAGTTGGAGGGGAAGGAGGTAGTTCTGGAAGAATGTCATCTTTAACTGCGGTCAGTAAATATTTTCTTCTTTCCAAAATGGGAGTCACAGATGTCGGTGTAATATTGCTTACATCTTTTAAGGCGATTGTTTCAGGTTTTTTCACATATCCTTCCCTAAAATGATTAGGCGTATTGCCGACGCAATTAAAATTTTCTTTGTCAGCGTTTCTTACGCTGTTCTTTCTAGCAGCGGCACCTAAAGATCTCCTTTGATAGCGACTAGGTTTCTTACTTTTTTTCACCGTTTGTGCATCTAACGAACGCCTAGTTCTCTCTGTGTATGTTTTGGAGGGGTAAGGATCGACGGGCAACGTATCTGCTTCATTATTGCCGCTCTGAAGGTCTTGGTTCTTTTTACTATAAACAGCCCACTTCAGCATTTCGGATCTGAAACAAAAGATATATATTATTCGTATAGTTCTTTGATCTAAGTTAGGAATGGCGTACGACGTACTAATTGTTTAATAATTATTGTCGTTTATATACTTCTTTGACGTGAGTATAATAACTACATTTTGTAATAAATAAAAATCTTACTGCCTAGAAATGTAAGTAGAAAAGCCTTTTTGTAAAAAAGTCCGACTTTGAAAGTTCACAACAAAAAATGCCTTTTATGTTTCTGTAGAAGGCGTAAGCAATAAACAATACTAAGCGATTGACCCATTTAAGTGTTGAGCATTACTTTATCTATGCGGTGCTCTGCTACATACGGCTTTTTGTGCAGCAAATACTCAATCACTCCATCCGATAACGACAGCTATCTATTCGTCACGAATAAATGACGTCTAGGGCTATGGAATATGTGGAAATTATTATCATAGAACATCATGAGATCGTGTTAATAATTCGAATATATTTGTATGAAATTGATATATTCTAGCCGAAATCTGGCCGCCATGAACCTCCCGCTCATACTTCGTCGCCCTTTGTATGAGTTATAATATAGAAGAAGAGGGCAAAAGGGATATCGTTTGATACCTTATACTAAAATAAAATAATGTAAGTTCTGACAAATCAGATGTGGGAGAAGTTTTTCTTATTAATATAGGTGGCAAATTGCCCATCGAAATAGAAGAACAAAGAGTGCACCAACACTTGGTTCACTCTTTATTTTTCTACATTCTTCCATTACTTGTATACACTTGTGTTCTATGTCTTCCGTTGTTAGATCAATGTATGCCGTTCTATCGAGACAGAGGCAGCCCTGGTAAAGACCGCTACGAGGTGGAATGTGCATAAGTCTCAATTTCATGGTACGGCAGCATTCGGACGCGGACGTTAACGCAACCAGGTGTCCGGACAATGACATTGAGATCAATGGTTCTACTGGATCGTCCAGCAATTTTTCGCGATGATTCGATTTTCGTAAAAACTAACTAATGAAACTATCAAGCACACAATGAAAATTCATTATGTACCGTCTCGTTGATTTAGTGGCATGTTTAGTTGTAGAGTGGAAGTTCCCCGGGCTTAAGCTAAAAGTACCTTTCATTCGTAATTTTTATGGTACAGGGGAGCAAACAAGCAGTTGACACTCCTTGATGACTACCGACGCTAACAAATCTTTTTTGATTTTTAATAACATTTCTGTAGGAAGTTGAGAGTAGAGTACAACAGTAAGTAAAAGAGACTATGAGTTTTGACCTCTTGTCGCGTCTGGACCCATCAGAACAGACCAACACACTTGTGCATTGCAATATACGTGCATTTGGTTAATCTCTAGAGATTAGCAAAGATGGCTACTGTAGCCCAAATTCGGCTAGTAAATACTATAATTACATTAAAAATTAGGAACACCTACTTTACACCCGGGGCTTACACAGCAATGTTTACTCTCATATCACTTTCACGCCAGAAATGCAACGTCAGCGCAGGCCCGTTAGCAATTACAAGTGTTCAGAATGTAGGCATGGAGGTCGAATATTACGATGATTTGCTAAATTTTATAGGCAGTTTCTCCTTTTCCAGATTCAGAGTTGCCAGTGAAAATTGATTATGTGAGCAAGTCATTTCTTCGGCATTTAAAATATTTCTGTTTACAGACATCAAATGCGCTAGGATCTAGTGAAAAATATTTTGACTTCTTGAAAAAATCATATTTTTAACAAGATTCAAAGCACATTAAGAATTGCTTTAAAACTGACGAAAATCTAATGAAATTTGAAGTACTTACCTATATTCGTACTTCGATTTTTTCAGACAGTTCAGAAAATTACTATCATTATATTACTATTATATTATAATTACATTAAATTACCTTTTAATTAAAAGCCATACACAATTCAAATTTATACTTGAATTTAATCTTGAAAAACTGCCAATATAAACAATACCGCCCTATACTATAGAGTTTTAAACGTACCTATACAAATTTAAAAAGCTCTCCCTAATTCCTAATCAGAGGAATTATGACATAACGAGAACTAATAACCTCTAAATAGAAATAAAAATCATTCTTATGCTAACTTCACGAAATTTCCTTACAAATAAAAACCTTTGTTGGTGTTCAAGCATAGCCGATTTCATCTCGGTTACGCGAAGGCAATAATTCATATTTCTCGCTGTACCAAATTGACTGTGTAATTAGAATCTTGGCGCGCTTTATGCCCTCCATAGTCTGGAAGACACATGCTGCGTTCAGAAACCAGTGTGTACACAAAACGACCCTGAAGAATTCGCGAACTAAATACAACACCGCAAAAACAGGGCGTACGACTTGGTCCATTATCCTCTCCCTTGCTTTTCAAATTACTATTGAATTTAAGATTTCTACCGAAGCATTTTTTAATATCAAATGCACGTCTCGATTCACGAAACATGGGGTCACAAACAAAAAGTTTCTTATTTTGTGACATAAATCTATTTGCAGTTCGAATGTGCGCAGTTTCAGAACGCATATAGTAATAAGGTTTAGATTTATGTGAAACTTTGAATTTGGAATGCATGGTACGTGCTGCACGTCAACGACGTTCGGAAGAATGGAACGGAACACGTTTTAGCAGATTTCAATTTCGGAACGTCCGAGTTCGTCATTTAAAAAGATATCTCATTGTTACGTAAATTTGAACTTAATAGCTTTTGAAATAAGAGATATAAACAGCTAAACAATGGCGAAGATGCGTCGTGAAAAGGCCAACCGGCTTGTGCCAACATGGAAGTATTGTTTAAAGTGTCCCGGGAACATTTCTCGGTACAGTTGCAATTTCTTTAGACACTATCTATCAATTTAATCTTAAGATCTGATCTGATACAGTCTTGTATTCTCACAAAGGCTTATTTGCAGTATTAATACATTTTAAATTAGGTTTTAAATGCGTCTGCTGCTATTGCTGTTTGCTATTGATACCCTGCTGAGAATGCTCGGCATAATTTGTAAGTCCAAGGTCAGGTGACAAAAGATGAGACATTTGTGAGAAATGTACGCAGAGTTCGTTCTCGGTGATATCTTAATAATTGTAATGACTATATTAGTAAAACTGAGAGCTCCAAAGTGATTGAGAAAATGCAATCAATGGGTGCAAGGAGATATGCTTAAGGTTTATTGGATCTCGTTGAAGCATCCGCAAAGTCTACCGGAAGGCTAGTACGATTGTCTATTATATGAAAAATATATTATATCTATACATATAATTAAACAGTAAAATTAGTGTGTCTGTACATTGAATATATTTACGAAAAACTAATTGATTGATTTGATAAAATAGTATAAGAACACTTTTCAATGTTTTTTAATTTTTTTGTCTGTATGTTTGTCTATTTGTCCGGGCTAATCGATACTAAGCCTGGTCAACATCAAAAACACTTTTTACTGCGGTCAAATTGCTCATTCCTACGGGAAATCCGAATTTCGGCACACTGCAAGCAAACACTAATGATATATCACTGATTATTATTACGACGCTACACGAACGAAGTCGCAGGCATCAGCTAGTAAAAAATACGTATAAAAGAGACTACTATTTTTATTCGGCTTCGTAACTTATTGGACACACACATTCAATTGTGGTATAAAAGTGTTATCTAGTAGACAAATCTAACGAATAGACGCGTAATCTTTATGGGACCTAATTCAAAGGTTAATAAGCCCAATTAGTCAAAAAGTAGCGGAGATTATTATGTAAAGTTCATAGACTATAGAACAATAAAACATTTTTTATCTGTGCTAAAGACAGATAAGACAAATTAACTCGACTCACTGCAACTACAACATACAAGATATATTTATCTAATTAGTTTAAATCACTTTGTGTCCAAACTGACTCAAGCTGGGTTAATTAAAAAAAATCGGACTCCTTTAATTACAACATACATTTTAAGCGACTGCATAAAAATCGTTTTATATTAACTTTTAGATCTGAATCAACAGTAATTATAGATTATATGAAATGAAACGAATGATACTAGGTAATAAAATATAGGTACTGTGTTTGTTTGGTAAGTTTCTCTACAAAGCGCTAGATGTCGCTATGGGAGAATCTGTTTTCTTCACTAATACAAAAAAAAATTAACAACAATAATTGTAGTAACTGTTTTTCCATTTCTTCTTTAATTAGTAAAGTAAGAAATATACTTCAATGCAAAGGGATATTATTTAAGAAGTTTATTTATATGATTGCTCTTAGTTGCAGACCTCCCTACTAAATGCTACCATATCACCAAAGTAATTTCTGTATTTTGAGTCCCTAGCTCTTTCTACTTCATTTAGCAGTATCATGTACTACACAGTACTTAGTACTACATTAGCATATATTCCACCACCTGGTTTCCCGTTCTGGTACGTGTTGTCGTTAACAAACAGCAGGTGGCGTTTTTTTATGAATTATTCAAATTTGGAACAGCCTTGTTTAAATGCACCCCCGCCTGTCCCAACGTCATTTCATCGAACTATGTACATTTGAATTCAAATATGGAATGCTATGATTTGGTATAACAAAATGGCAGCCATGTTAACCTATAAAATGTTTATTGATAGTGGTTAAATTCATTATGATAACGAGTTAGATTAGACAACATTCATGATGGGTGGTTATCTATCAAGTTAAAAAATATATTCTTCATAGAATGCGGGCCAAATTTCTAAAATAATATTATCTTACTTGTTCATTAGGCACAATGAAACATTGCTTACGAATAGAAAAATACAAAGATAGCCGAGGCGATTTTACGTAGTACGGAAAATCTATTAAGTTAACTTAATCTAATGGTTTCAAACGAAAAAGTTTTTTTAATCTGTCCGTGGTTACCACCACGCGTTCTACACAGATAAAGCTAAGCTACTGATAATAGGGAGTGAGGTAGTCTAGGCTTTCACGTCCAATAGCTGCTGAAATAAGTCTATCATAAAAGTTACCTAGTAAAATTGACATTTTTTTTCTTTTTACACGTTTAGAGTCTTACTTAAACTAGCTTTTAGCTTTGGCAGTTGCAGTGCACGCTGCTTATTTCTTGCACAAAATAAGTCCATAGATTTAGACAGACCATACAAATACTAATTTAGTAAGAGGTAGTGCCACACTGCATGCTTGCATGCAGCCGAATTGGGCCGGCACGACCGGGGTGGTACCTCTCGCTTACACGAGACCGGTATAAAGCGACAGCTGTGCTGTCGCGTTTCGTGCGGTGTGTAAGTAGTCGTTGGCCTGTGGAGGTGGAACGAGAAAGGAGGGCAGCGCATCGGATGTCAATGGGCGTCGGTAGTCATGAAAATGGCTCCGACTGCTCGTTTGCCCCCCCCTCTCCCCCTATAACAAAAAAAAAACATTAAAAAAACAATTATATGTCTATGCAATGTTTACTAATTAATTAGTATAGTAACTTATATTAGTCTAATGCCGAGCACTTGAGAATGTCGCATAGAAAGTATTTCCTAAAACAAAGCAGCAATTACGACCCCAGCTACTGCGTCGTGTGCGGGGCAGCTGCTTGACTTTAGCTCAAACCTTTCATTCACACTTCACTAAAGAGGGGATGGAACCTTTTACATTTTAGAGTTATTTCGGGAAAGAACGTTTCACGGTACGGCTTGTTTTTCTCATTTTGTCTACTTGTCTTTCAGTTTGTGAATACTTTGTCATTAATGGTTGTCGAGACGAGAGGAATATAATGAAATGTTAGTCTTTGAAATATAGCCCCGTGATAGTTCATGAAAAGATTTTTTTTAATAATTCGCCCTGAGCGGGGGAATAACCTCTACGCCAGTGGTACTTAACCTTTTCAATATTATGTGGAAAACTGATTTTAACCCGCTTTCAAAATATTATCAAACAACTGTGGCACAGTGCTCTGTTACTTTTTTCTTATTTTAGGATCCCTTGATTATGTTTTTCTTTCATTTTTTGTCCGTCAAATAGCTGAATTACCCCTGCGAGGGTTTGCCCCCAAGTTAGAAGCCCAAGCTCTATGCGGATGTCTGTGGGCTTCGCGAGTCGAAAAAATGCTCGTTTGCCCCCTTATATGTACTATAAAAAAATCCCTATGTCACTGTTACGAGCCACAAGCGAGTTTAGTTTTTAAGGAACGAGTAACAGCTTCGAGCAATCAAACGTAACGTCTTACCGCGCTTACGTTGCTTTATTGCGTATCCTGCGTTTTTACTTCTTGTTAATAATAAATCTCAAATTATTTTAAATGTCCTTTTCCCGGTTGTCTGGAAGAGATCGCTTCCTTAGCGATAAGACCGCCTGTTTGCTCTAATTTTTAAGTTTGTATTACTGTTGTTTAAATATTCATTGTGGGCAAATAAAGAATATTTTCTTTCTTTCTTTCTTCTTCTTGTTAGTTGGTGAGTAAGCTCTGGTATCATGTCGAATCAGACGGAGTTTTTTAAATTAGATTCGTGTTACTTGCTGATAGCCTTTGCTTGGTCACGCTTCTTACCACAGATAACAGTATGTCGTGACTTCGATCTGTCCGTAGACACATTGCCAAATACAGCTGTCGGTTCTTCGGTCAACAACCCGTATCTTGAGGTATCTAACGTCATAACAATATGTTCCAAATATTTATTATCTATAACATTTATCTACGCCATATGGCTCGTCTAGTTCGGGCGGAAGTGGGACGGCGATGAGGGAAAGAGATGCGTGTAATACGCTTTATTGTATAATTGTTATAAGTTATAGTTTAAACGCAGGACATTTTTATACAGGGAATATTGATACGTGCAGTAAAACAGTAAATCTCATTCGACGAAAGAGCATTTTTACTTGATCACTAGATGCATTTGAAATAGGGACCGCTCTAGTGATCATTTTAGGAATCAAGTGCTAGCAAAACACTAAGCAAAAGACAGTGACATATTGACATATGTCAATATCATACGTACAAACGAAAATTTGCTAGCATTCGGTTCACATTTCAGCCACTAGTTAGCGTGGCAGTCTAGAAGCTTATTCCCTATTGCTTAGAAATGACATAAAATATCTTTTATGTACTTAGAGAATAAAATTAATAAATGAATAGATGGAGCTGTTTAATTATTTTTTTTTTTCTATTTTAAAACCTAAGCAATCATTGATAAAAATATTGCCTTACACTAGCTTGTAAACCGCAATATACCTTTGGTCTTTTTTCCTTTGGCGGAGGGAACCGCCAAAGTTAGTAGCCCATGTACTTTAGTTGCAAGAGAAAAAGTTGGCAACCCTACTTCAACCAAGTCGCTCGGTTTCCTTGTCAAATGATTATTGAAATTTCATCATGAGTGGACCAAATAAAAAGTAACGTGTGATTATTTCCTACATAACTCAATTCCAACTCACGCCCTCACTGCTCTATCTAATCCGCGTCACTCCATGTACGGACTTGGCAATTAGCTCGAAGGCCGGACTTGGCATGGGCCAATTTGATATGAGCCTACCTCCTACGCAGCCGTCACGATTGATTGCGCGTGTCCTAGAAAGAACTAGAAAAAAATAGGTATATTCTGTTGCCTAGCTGAACCCAGGTCGTTTCATCGGTAATATTCTCGCACTTACAAACTTCTACACTCATTTGACTTGGGGTGTAAGCTGGCGAAAGAGTTACAAATCATACATCGGATGAGGTCAATGGAACTTGTCATTCAAATTCGATTTAAGTGAAACTTTTTGTACTTACTTATTTAAAAATATATAACATATGTCATGATATGTCATTGTAACTACAATTATAATGAAATTCAATATTTAAGTTTTACTTCAGCTGTGTGGTGTAAAGCACGATCTTTTTTTCTTATAGTACGTGCCTTAGATTAGTTTCTGAAGTAGGAAACTCCGATAATAGATTTAAAAGTAAAAACGGCTCAGCTCTTTTCTGTACTTTTTTCAAACAAGAAATTTCATCAAGACAGCCGTAAATAAATACTTTTTTCATTTTTATCACTCGTTTTCCGGAGTACGACGTTATTTTCATGTTACGTTTTCCCGCGGTTTCCTGAAGCGATATTTAGGTCGTATCGTCGTAAAATGTACATATTATATCTGAGAAGACGGAAAAAACCCATTACTGTCGTTATGATCTATGATTAAATTCGGCACATTTATATCGCTCTAATTAATATCGATATAAGTATAATCATATTAGAATATATTTTTAACAAACTACTACTCCACAGTAACTTCTTTAGAATTAAAATATTTACAAAGACCAAATCAAGATATTCTATTAGCTTTTGCGCGCCAAGATTCGAGGAACACAAACATTTTTTAAATTTTTTCTTACATGACAACGGAATTATAATCATACAGCCTATTATTACATTTAAATTAAATTAAAAAAAAATAAGAATGGCACATGTGAGAAAGGCCGTGTGATTTAATATTTTCGAAATAAGAAATTCAATCTGAACCAGATGCGGTCCCCGCTAAATTAAATGTATTGTTGTCTCAGTGACCTCTGCGCATCGTCTGTACCAATTGTTATACAATATGGAGCAACTTACTCTTCCCGATCCCTTTGTTATCCTTATATTGTATAAGGAAGTGTGCGAATTTCTTGGGATACTTTTGACATGGGGTACGACAATCAAATTTCGACTTTATCCAGTCGGTATAAGGTCCATTGGACTAACTGAAGGCGTTTTTTTAACATAGTCATGTAAATCGTGATTTATTTCTGACAACAATCAGTGTATGGGAATTTACGAGCTATCAAGGGGCGGGTAGATCGGTAATGATACACATTATTACTATTACTATAGTTTGATTTACCTTCACATATTTTGTTAACGTATTTTCCCTTGGTTAGTATTAACTACGAGTATTTTAACTCATATATGTAGTTACTGTTAGTTAGTTATATGGTCATATTTAAGAAAATATCGTCTTCAAAAAATATATTAAGGAACAACACATGTATGTATTTTTAACTGTTTATTAAGAAAGTCTAGGTGGGTGGGAAAAAATGGTTTGGGAAAAACTGTGGACGGATACAGGTTGAACATGATGAAGACACATGGATTTTGATAAAATAGGGTTGAAAGTATTATCGTTAATACAATCGCATGTTTGGTCTTTAGTATTAGAATCTCTCTCTCTTTTAAAGTCTTGAGTATCTATATGCATTTATGTTTTACTGTCTGTTCCTACACCCTACGTTTGCCTATGTACTTACTGTCTATGCCAAGCCAAATCCTTCGGATTTATTAATTTTATTCCAGATAAAAAATATTTTAACATAATTTCAGAATGTAATTTTTGTCCTTCAAATAGCGATTTTTCGTAAAATAATGATAAACATTCGTCGTAAGTTCGGTATGTTTTTCGATTTTTTTAAGAAGAATGTAAGTCAACAATCAGTTACAAATCACGTGGCTGACCGTCGGCAATTACAAGCACAACCCATTCTTTAAACCCAAAAAAGCTAGACACTTTCAAAACGCGTTCTCTTACCTTCGAATTTTAAATTCGTCAATAGAACTACGGATTTTTTTTCGCTCACAGAATGACATCGGTAAAAGGGCATACAGCCAAGTTACGACAATGAAAAATCGACTATCGGAGGGGAGTTGATCGCAAGTTCTTTAAATTCGATCCTTAAAAAAATGTCTTCTTTCATAACAATAAACTAACGTTACAGTTAATAATATAATCGTAAAGATCCGAATGATCGCTCGTAAAATTTAACGATTCAATTATTAACAACGGATTTACTATTAAATTATCTGTACAAACCGATTGAGTGAAGATTTTATGTGATATCAAACGTCTTTACGACATTTAACTTACATTCTAAAAAAAATGCATTCTCTTTGTTTTAGGCTGTCAATTATTGTAATATTTCCGCGGTAAGTGAGGTATAACTTTTATGTTATGTTTGTTCATCTGAGCAATCAATCTCCCAATATACAAACTTCTGCTTAGTGTGGGAGATACAGAAAAATTAACTATGCCTATTGCAGCCATCTTCTTTTTGTTTTTTTTAAATAAGCACTAGATGAAATGTATTAGGCCAATTCTAAATAAAAAAAAATATACATATTAACAAATCACATAGAATAAAACAAAATCCCTTTCCGCCGTCTGTAATCTTAGATCTTTAAAATTACGCAACCGATTTTGATGGGGTTTATTTTTAATAGATAGAGTGATTCAAGAGGAAGGTTTATATGTATAATAAATCCATTTTATAAGTATGAAATTCATGCGGGAAACTGCAAGAAGCTAGTATACAATAAATGAAATTCACTGTACAATAGTTTTAGTTACATTAAATACAGCATACGGGCAGAAAACAAATATACTCTGTGCGGACACGTGTAATAACTAGAAAACCGTTTATTTTTTACCCAGAGCTTGTAAACAATGTAGTCGTTCGGAATTTTTTAATGCCGATAAAAAACTCTAAGTAGTTCATTATTTGTTTAATTGGAAGGGCGTATCGTTTGCACCTACTATCTTAGCCATAAATCGTGCGCCGTAATTGTTATTACCGATGCGACCATTTAAAATATATATTAATAGGCCCCATACAAATTAATCCAAGAGTGGTTCCTGGGAACCCGGTCCCCTAATCCTGGTAACGGAGGTCAGGAGGGCAACCAGGCTGATTTATACTGACAGTTCAAACACCTGGGCCGCGCCAAGCTTGTCGCAAACGTCTTTACGATTGAGTTTAAATTTGGAAATATACATACAGATTATAAAACAAACCTTTTTACGATCGAGTTTAAATTTGGAAATATTTATACAGACTATAAAACAAGCCTCTTTACTATTGAATTTCAATTTGGAAATAAACACACAGATTATAAAACTAACCTCTTTACGATCGAGTTTAAATTTGGAAATATTTATACAGACTATAAAACAAGCCTCTTTACTATTGAATTTCAATTTGGAAATATACACACAGATTATAAAACTAACCTCTTTACGATCGAGTTTAAATTTGGAAATATTTATACAGACTATAAAACAAGCCTCTTTACTATTGAATTTAAATTTGGAAATATACATACTGATTATAAAACTAACGACTTTACGATTGCGTTTAAATTTGAAAACAAACATAAAAACAATAAACCAAACGTCTTTATTACCATTGAGTTTAAATTTGGAAATATACGAGTACATACCTACAGATTATAAAACAAACGTCTTTAGGATTGTATTTAAAAATATACTTACAGATTATCAACTAAATACTTCTGGGTTCGTATTTGGTACTGCGGGGAATTTAGAGCTCTACCCTGCTAATATTATTAGTGTAAAAATTTGTATGTTTCCTTATTCTTTTACTGTTTATTCGTACTTAACATGAGGATTACTTTGTATCTAGCGAAATGTTTTATATGGGCTAGATTAAGACCTACATTTTACATTTACCGCAAAGTCGGATCAAATTCTGATCACAATTAAAAAAACTGGTAGTCGTATGGACTGCCAATAGAAGAGAAACTAGTAGTATAAGTAGCACAGGAACGTGGATGGAGTCCCGAAACAAACTTCTAATATTTTTCCTGCGTAACGCCGTTAAAGAACTCTACATTTCGAAACGGGAACCCCTTGTTTAATGTCCATGCTTATGTATAAAATATAATTCGCTGGTAATCAGTGAATTAACTACTCAGGCAACGTAAATTCAGATTCCATTATTTTTATGACTAAAGCATTGCACATTCGAAATTTAAAGATATTGTAACTTTGCCAAGTTAGTGGTAGGGTAGTCCTAATAAAATTATTTTTGAAAGTTTGTAACCAATGATTGTTATCAGGTAATTTATTTCCTGGGCGTCCATCACCCCTTTGTGCCCTTCCAACAGGGTCGTGTCTTGAGTTATCTCTTGTGCCGTAAGTAAATTTCGTTTGAACTTTTTTACAAAACAAACTCAACTTTTAGAAAAATATTATTGTAATTTTGTTACGTTTTACTTTCCATTATATTAAAAAAAACTGTAATATGTTTTATAATAAAATAAAGTAATGTTATATATAATATAGAACTGCAATTGAGTAAAAACCAAATAAAATACATAGTAAAAAGGTAAACTTAAAACCTCTGTCAACTACTAGCTTTTTTACCAACGTTTAATTAATTATAAAGTCAATATTTACAATTATAAAACAAATAGGCCATTGAGACTAATTTATTTTACGGTCTCAATGTATTTATGCTCGTTAAAAATAAAGTTTCTATTCAAAAGTTTAATTAGATGCGTGCTGCTACCAAACTTCGTTCAGCATTAGACAATCAAATTTGAATAACAATGCAATAAAAATACAAAATTATCTTCTACCTTGATATTGATCTATTTTGTTTCGTAATTCGATATTACTATGGTTTATATTTGTCTGTGAATTTTTTTCAGGAAGACACCGGTTTTGTTTTTTAAGTTTTGTCCTTTAACCTGTAACAATACTATTAATTTCTTAGTACTACATAGATACAAATTGCATTATTTATGAATAAACGTACATGCACTAGACTGTAAACGGGTTTTCTCACAGAAAAAATTAAAAAAAACTGCAAAAAAAATGGAAAAAATTGCACACGGTTCACTTGCAGCAAGGGTTGTTTTAATCTATTGCGACTGTCTCTCTCGTTCCCACTACAGTGTGTATGTCTGTCTCTGTCTGGTTAATTAAAGGAATAACTGACCGAGCCCGATATATTTGGAGTGTGAGAAGTGGTTGTTGTGATCCTTTGTCTTATTGTGTGCTCGTTATGAGTGTGCGAGGGCCCTTACATTTTTATTAATAAAGCAATTGACTTTGTATTTGCGACGTATCGCGAATGTATGGATAGCAAAAAAATGCTTACTTAGTACAGTCAGAATTTGAATAATATTTAAAAAAAATGTTCGAATATTCAAATAAATAAATGATAGCCGACGATCGAGACCAGGAGCGTTCTATAGGAGAGACCAATATCTAACAGTGGACTGCAATATGCTGATGATGATGATGATGATTTAAATAAACTAGCGTGCTCTTGTTTGTTTTTATGTTACATAAAATAATTAAATTAAATATTTCCGTCGTATTTCACGAATTCACTTCGACAAAAGTTATCCAGCAATCGAGAGGCGAGATGTTACATATTATATAGGTAGTAAGAGGTAGTGCTACATTGCATGCTTGCATACAGCCGATTTGGGCTGGCACGACCGGGGAGGTACCTCGCGCTTACACGAGACGTGGAGGTGGGAGGAGGAAGGAGGGCAGCGCATCTGTATAGCCTCTATGCGAATGTCTATGGATTTCAGTAGTCATGAAAATGGCTCCGACTGCTCGTTTGCCACCATTCCAAATAGACCTAGTCATTACCTAAGATCTTTCAGGTTAGCTATGTAAGCCTCGCTTAGTTTCTAAGTCTATCTAACTTCAACCACCAAAGAAACAACCGTTTCGTAGATTTCAGTTACAAATAATTAATAAATAATTAATAAATAGCTTCCGTCCGCAGCTTCGCCCGCGTGAATATTATACATATAAACCTTCATCTTGAATCACTCTATCTATTAAAAAACCCCATCCAAATCGGTTGCGTAATTATAAAAATCTAAGCATACAGACACTCAGACGGCGGAAAGCGACATTGTTTTATACTATAAAGTGAAAAAGCACGTATATGGTTGCTATGTATGTATAGACTAGCTAATGGAAACTACAATACTAGATAGAAAACCTTAGAATAACACTCCAAGTTCAGCATATGAAGTCAACTATTCCCTTCGACAAATGCCACATCCGTATCAAACATACAATATACAATACTATAATGATCTAAGTTAGGGCTAAGATGTAAAATGATAGACTATGGGAATCGAAATCTTGAATCTGGAGTCCAGAAGGTAGATTTATGACCTGTGCATGCTTCACAAAATATTGAATGGATCTCTTGATAGCGAATTCATTTGTAAATTTAACTTTAAAGTGCCAACACGATCTGTGCGTAACCAACAACTGTTTAGCATACCGCCTCGCAATAATAATGTCTCCCAAAATAATCCACTGTCACGAATGTGCAGTCATTATAACACGTTATGCTCACAAATTGATATATTTTGTAATAGTTTTAATTCATTTAAGAATTATCTTTGATCATATCTGATAAATAATGTTAAATAACATATAAGGTTTTTTTATAATATTATGTTTTTTTTTTGTCTCTTGCAAAAGCTCTATTATACGTTGTAATTAAAATGAAATAATAATAATAATAATAATGTTTTATTTTTCTCCACAAAGGTTTTACTAAAACTGGTACAATATATTTGCCTTAAAGGATACCTTTGTGAGAGACTGGAGTCTGTACTAGATTTTTACAATCAGTGTTACAGATCTCCAGGCATCTCCACCCCCTTATTGGGTCCCTATATACATACATATATTTCTTTGCCAATGGTGTACATAATTTTATGTATATACTATACTTGTAAAATGTTGTGTACAGACGTAATTGGGCGTCAGATTGTAACTAAGTTATATAATATTATAAGTTATGTATTGTGTACCTAATCTTGATCGTTCGATTGTTGTCTGTTTCTGTGTCTGTTAAATAAAATAAAATAAAATGTCAACAACAGATTCTCCATCTCAAATTAGCCAATCAAAGAACACCAGGTCAGGTTTCAGGTATCAGGTAGAATCTTCTAGCATTCCTTGAGATAGAGTTGTAGCAGTGACACGGGCCTCCAGTCGGAAGGGGCCCCCGGTCAGAGGAGAATCCCAACTAAAAAAAAGAGCTTTTTTATGTTGCGGACCCATCCGATGAATTTACCACGGGCCTGAGCTGTATAGTTTATACGCGATTAGTGACTGCTAGTAAGAACTGCGTTACAGACACAGGCGCTACTCTTCTATTTCATTAACAATTTGCTGCACTGTGCCTTTTTAAGTTGTTGTAATGTTATTATAAAAAATAATCAAAATTAATATTCTATTACAGCATAAAACTTAAGCACATATCTGTGTGGTATATTTAATATTTATATACAAGCAAGGCAAGAGTTCAGATGGACACTACCGTAGACTCTACTTGGCAAGGTATTTTTTATGGT
>LUGF01038195.1:423756-436950 GCA_001625245.1 Calycopis cecrops
GCAAGCGAGCAGTCGGACGGTCATGTCTACTGACGTCCATAGACATCCGCATAGCGGTTATACAGATACGCTGCCCTCCTTCTTCCTCCCATCCCCATGGGCCACCTGCTACTTACACACCGCACGAAACGCGACAGCACAGCTGTATCACGCCGGTTACGTGTAAGCGAGAGGTACCTCCCGGTGCCGGCCCAATTCGGCTACACGCATGCAGTGTGGCACTACCTCTTATCTTATTAAAATACAATAACCTAATTAACAGGCGTTTAGTTAGATAAACGGTATGTAATGTAACCAGTAATCTTAGTAGTGGGTCTGAATTTATTCAGTGCGGGTTCGTTTCGCTCATCTGCTTTTGAGTATAATGATAAAAACAGGCTACAACTATACTGAGTGGCAATATAAGTGAAAATTTTAAAATGAGATTTTTTTTGGTACAAGGGGCAAACGAGCAGTGGGAGCGATTTTCATGAATTCCGACGCCCAAACATCCGCATAGAGGCGGATGTGGGCTGCCCTCCTTCCTCCTCCCACCTCCATGGGCCACCGGCTTACACAGCACAGCTGTCACTTTACGCCGGTAAATAGGTAGCACAGAAATGTAGAGCTACGTAGGAATGGGAAGGAAAGAGTTACGAAGGAAACGTATTTTCTCAGCCTAATGCTGTTTCAAAAGTTTATATTTCAAAAAGTCAAATTTAGTCCAGATATGACAAGGGCTAAATCTCCTACTATATGAAACATACTCTATCTTCTAAGCTCTATCTTTTGATAATGACTAAACTAAATTAGTTAATTAAATATAAGATAGGGTAAGTATTTAAAAAATAGAAACACTTTCCCACAGACAAAGTTGAAAAATAAACAATGCGTGACGAAATGATAATAAACTTGTGACTTTTTATACTTTTAATTGTTATTATATGTATATTATTTTGCCTCGTTGCCTCAAAGCTTAAAAGCACGTGTTCCAAAAGATACACTATGGGAACTTCAAGAAGTTTTTATTGCGTTTATCTTATATCTAATATTTGGGATGTTTAAATGTAAATGAAAAATTTTTATTCTTATAAAATTTTAAATTTAGAATCCAGAGATACAGATGCAAAATCTTATGTCTGGGATTTTGTCTGTTACAAAGTGTCTTCAATTCACAAGGGGTCCTTTTGTACTCACCGGTGATTCTCCCGTCTGACAAACGAAATCCCTACACGCACAGTTTTTTGTCACATGCAAAATCCAAACGCACACACATTTCACTAGTCCAGCGATTTGAATGTCGAACACAAATTGAGGATTTGAATTTCGAACGTAATTTGAATCGTTCTGAAACGCGCATCGAACCACGTGCTTTCGCGCGCAAAGCTCGCGTTCGAATAAATTCAAATACCGCTTACCTGGGGGCAGCGTGACATTCGCCACGTCTGCTCCGTCCTTTTCGCACACCTACTGTTATATGCATGTTAGAAAGGGACGCAAACAAGTATTGTGAAGGCGGAACGTCAAAGATGTTACTTGGGGCGACTTTTGTTACTGGTGTTTTGTTTTCGCGCCTTATCTCGATAAGATCGTTGATAAGAGCTTCGGTGGTGAATGAAAATTTCCCGATTTGACATCCAGTGGCAATTTATGAGTTGCGAACTTTTGAAAATTAAAATTTGAATGGTTTTACAAATTAAATAAAATTCTTTATTTTAGTTGGTAGCTTTATTTGTTTTGAGGGTACAATGTTTGATTAAGACATTTTTTTTATTAAACAGATGTTTTTTATTGTTGTCTAATTTTTACACAACATATTTTTTTTAAACAAGCTTTAAATAATCTTTTACTATCCCACATCATTATCAGCCTAACCCAGCTAAGGATGCCATTTTTTTTTAATTTTCATTATTAATAATGCACTATATACTTTATGTACTTTTAATACATTTGGTACCAATGCTTTTGAAACCTTTCCTTCACAAGATGAACGCAACAAGTTATTCATAACCTCATTGAAATTATGAATGTACTTTTCCGATAGTGCCAGCCCGATCACAATGCACTGCAGCAAAAGTATCTCTTACCTATCTCACTAATCGACGGTGTTTAGATGGCTGCCGTTAATTGATGGAAAAAGCATGGAAAACGGGCACCATACCGGGTAATGGGCAATTAAGCGAGGTTTCCATACGGAGCCGCGGGCTCGAACCCACTGACCGGGATACCGTCACCGCTAGGTAACTGTCGACGTCGCCGTCGATGCACTAGCTTCATGCCGCTACATCGCACGTTAGTCAGCCGTCAGAGCTTCTTAGTTACAGCCATTTTGTAGCCATTTTCATGAATACCGACGCCCATAAATATCCATATATAGGCTACACAGATGCACTGCCGTCCTTTCTCCTCCCACCTTCATTGGCCACCGGCTACTTACACACCGCACGAAACGCGACAGCACAGCTGTCACTTTACGCCGGTATTATTTAGTAGGTAGCGACCCGGTAGTGGCGGCCCAATTCGGCTGCATTGCATGTATGCAGTGTGGCACTACCTCTTACAAAAACGGAATTATTTTTTGTAAGTGATGTCAATGCAGCATTGCAGCCGCTTTGGCCGGGCTGACCGGAGAGCAACCTCTCGCACATACGATACCGCTGTAGAAGACTGAAGATGTGCAACATGTGGCCCATGGAGGTGGGAGGAGAAAGGAAGGCAGCGAATCTGTATAGCCTCTATGCGGATGACTATGAGCGTCTATAGTCATTAAAATGGCTCCGACTGCTCGTTTGCCCCTCTATACAATAAAAAAAAAATTAAAGAGATAGGTAGGTACAACAGTTTGAATTTTTTAAAAATAAAATAATACACGTAACAGATAAACACTGTTTAAACAAAAACCACGAGACCTTTACCCATAAATATAATTATATTATTGCTTGAAAAATTAAAAAAAAAATTTCAAAAAGCTGTTGAATTCGCTGTTACGGTGATCAAAGTGTGACGCAGTTGATTTTCTTTGCAATCTCCTCGTTTACGAAAACGCAATAAATAATAGCTTTTTTGCAAAAAAAATACGAAGCTTTTTAGATTTTTTTTGTCTATGATTTATTTATGAGAATTTTATAGACTGGATTTTTTAATAAAGTTGTTTAACATCTGTAAAGTACTCGATAAAATTTGATGCGGATTCGATATTTTTTTTTGACGAAAGTAGGTTTAAGGTCGACAGGAAGCTCTGCCACAGATTAATAAACTTAAACTCTGCCGCAGATGGGAGAAATTCATTCCGATATGAGAATGTTTATAATAGTTAATTTAACTATAACCTCGTAAGCCCCCGCGAATTTACACTAGTACAAATTAATCATTGCAGTTCACACCCTACATTTTAATTACATTATTTTATTATTTTTTATTATTTATTAACAAACTAAAAACATACTTAACTTTTTTTTTTAGTAGTACCCAAGTACAAATTTTAATACACCATTTACAGGATAGTTTTTCACCGACCCTTTAACTTTTTTAACATTGTTTTTTTTTCTATGTAAAAACCTAATGTACCTACAGAAGTACAAAATAATTTCTTTTTTTTCCTTTGCATCAAAAACCAAATCGTAAAATTACAAACAGTGATTCACTCTTTGTCTCGGTCTGAAGCACATTTTTTTATTCGTACTTGATATAGTACAATCGGCAGATAAGACTGGACGTGAAATAATGCAGGATAAGATATAAAGACACTATAAAGTATAAACTACTTACTAAACTATCCTCATAATTAGAACTTTAGACAATAAGCGTGCCCCATAAAGGCTACTGCATACATGTAACATTCAGATTATAAATTTAAAATAACAGTGCTTTTTAGCCCAAAAAAAAAAATAATCCCGTGGAATATATTTTTGTTTATTTTATATAATATTTCCACCTGTCTATCCCCGTAACACAACACAACCTGTGGCGTGAACGTAAAAAACACTTTCGTAAACCCGGAGCAACATTTGATAAATACATAAGTATTTTTGTAAGCCGTTTGTAATTGGACGAGCTCGATGTTTTAATGTCTGCAGACTCGGCATGTTACCCACCTGCTACTGCTTGGTGGGACACGGTTTCTCAAACTTTAGTTATACAGATAAGCATTGGCCGTTAGTGGTGCAATATTTTATGATTTATGCAATAAGTCGGAGGTGTTTGGTGGCTATTTATGCTAATTTTTTTTAGTATAAAGGGGCGAACGAGCTGAATGTTCACATGCTTTGAAGGTTTCTTTCCTGACATATGCATATAGATATGTAATGATATATCGATATTTTATAAATATTCATAAATATTGATATTTTAACATTAATATTAAAACATTGATAAAATGTCGTTTCTTAAAAACGATATTTTATGTAGAATGCTTTTTAACCACACTAGATAACCATTTAAAACACATTTATTTAATATGTCATCCATTTTCATGACTACCGAGGCCTACAGAGATAAACAAAGAGGTTATACAGATACTTTGCCCTCCTTCCTCCTCCCTCCTACATGGGCTACCGGATACTACACTGTGGAATCCGGCAGTGCTACCTCTTACTGGCTGCATGGCACTACCTCTTAGGTACTTACCAAAAACATATACATAACCAGAGGTTATGCAGATTCATTGAATTCAGCTCAACAGGTTTCCGCCTGCAGGTCCTTATTTATATTCCAGAGATGGACTAGAGGAGACAGAAGGACAGACAACTTTTTTTATGTGTCTATTATTGTTAAGTACAGATATAGTCCAGTATACTTCTATTATAGGTTTAAATTACTAATATTTACATATCAAACATTAAAACAAATCAAAACTTAAAACCTCTTTTCAAATGGACGAAACTTTGAGACGCACTGCCATATTGTTTTGTTAACAAATGATTGTTAGAGAACGTTTTCACTCGTACAATTATATTCGGGGAGGCAGGTGGAAGGTGGAGGGCATGACAGAACATCAACACTTGACAAAGGAGGTTGATGTGTCGACAGTATCGATTAAATCTATTCGATGTTTGCACCTCATTGTTATCGATGTTTACGCCGTAATTGTCGGCGAAGAGGCCGTGCTGCGTTGTACGTGGGCCGGGCCAGCGCAAGAATGTCCCACAAATGTTGTAGTTGACAAAGTTAGTACGTATTTTCATTCGTTGGCGCTAATAGTACCAATTTAATTAAGCTAATACCAACCATCCAAATTAAGCTAATAGTAAGAGGTAGTGCCACACTGCATGCTTGCATGCAGTCGAATTGGGGCGGCACGACCGGGGAAGTACCTCTCGCTTACACGAGGCCGGCGTGAAGTGACAGCTGTGCTGTCGCGTTTCGTGTGGTGTGTAAGTAGCCGGTGGCCCATGGAGGTGGGAGGAGAAAGGAGGGCAGCGCATCTATATAGCCTCCATGCTGATGTTTGTGGGCGTCGGTAGTCACGAAAATGGCTCCGGCTGCTCGTTTGCCCTCTTATACCATAAAAAAAAGTATCTCACAAATGTTATAGTTGACAAAGTTAGTGCGTGTTTTCATTCGTTTGGTCTAAAGTACCAATTTGAGATATGGCTGAATTTTGATACAGTTCTAGATTACAATCTAGAATAAGAAAAAAATACATTTCTTCTCACAATTAATGTTCGCTTCCCTTGGAATAGATTGCATGTGAAACCGCGGGGTACCTCTAGTAGATTATATTTATTACATCATTGTGAAATAGTGAAGATGTTATTAAGCCGTACGCCCATAGACATCCGTATAGAGGTTATGCAGATGCGTTGCCCTCCTTCCTCCTCCTTGGTCCACTTCTACTTACACTCCGCACGAAGCGCGACTGCACAGCACACCGATATAGCGTACTTCCCCGGTCGTGCCGTTCCCGTCCCGGGACAAGTTGACGTATACAAACACAACTAATAACTTCATTGTCCCCTAGCCCGCGTCCCGCAGGTGGCTCATCTAATGACCACGTGGGAACCTCACCAATTTGGGGACACTACGTAATCACCGAGGACCCACCCACCTTATCTTCATCTGTTTTGCTTTATCGAGTTCCGTAGCCCTAAGGGGAAAAACGCAACCCTTATAGGATCGCTCTTAGGACGCGTAAAGGATCAAGTTTAAGTCTATGCCAAATGAACCTCTTGAAGTACGTACTTAAAAAAATAATTAGGTATATTTCTAAGTCAACTCAATTTGTTGCGCAAATTATTTATATCTTGATAAGCTCCTTGGAAACTCTCGTTGGAACCCTTAATGAGTTGTTTCGACTCGTACTTGGCTGGTGTTTTAAAGTATATGGGGTCAAAAGAGCAGTAAAAGCAATTTCGGCACTACCGACGATCATATACTTTGGCACAGTTGCTATTGGGTCACAGGAAAGTCAGACACGGCACAAATTTAATAAGAGGTAGTGCCATGCAGCATTGCAGCGGAATTGGGCCGGCACGACCGGGGAGGTACCTCTCATCGTGATTAGACAGCTATGTTGTCGCGTTTCGGGCGGTTTGTTAAATGCCGGTGGCCCATACGAGGAGTAGAGGACGGCAACGTATCTGCGTAAAAATTGTGCGGATGTCTATTGGTGTCATCAATAAGGCTCTGATCTTTTGCCCCCTATACAAAAAAAAATTGCCAGTAGCCTAATATATTATCCCAATATATATTAAGATCATATTATAAATGTGAAAGTTTATATGTTTGTTTGTTTGTTTCTTTGATACTTCACGCAAAAAGGGCTGAATAGATTTTTCTGAAATTTGGCACACACATATAGGGTAACTTGGATAGTTTTTATCCCGAAAAAATGTTCCTATGGGATGCCATGGGATGATTTTCCGCGATGACGAAATGTCAATTTCACACGGGGGTGAAACCGCGGGGCACAGCTAGTCTATATATATAAAACTCAAACGTGACATAGCCATCTATCAACGCACAGCCCAAACCACTGGACGGATCAAGCTGAAATTTGGCATCCAGGTAGATGTTACGACGTAGGCATCCGCTAAGAAAGGATTTTTAGAAATTCAACCCCTAAGGGGGTGAAATAGGGTGTTGAAGTTTATATGGATTTCTTAGAAAATGAACGCGGTTGAAACCGCGGGGCGCAGCTAGTAGTCAATATACGCGAACATCGTGTGAGCGATCGGCCAGCACTTAATTTGCGAGCAGCACTTCCTCACATTTTTTTACAACTGTACATTTTGTTCCCACGTTACGCCGCCGAGGAAGTCGACCAGTTTTGTTTTGGCATTAGGCGCCTGTTCACCTCAAAACGACGAGAACCAGTATCGTGAACTAGTTCAATTCGCTAATTATGTCTTCAATGACTTAATCATCAGTCTCAACATAGTGAAATATGTAATTGTACACTGGTCTCAAGCTTAGCAGAAGTACTATAATGAAAAGGTAAGAGGTAGTGCCATGACACTGCATGCTTGCATGCAGTCGAATTAGGCCGGCACGACCGGGGAAGTACCTCTCGCTTGCTCGAGACCGGCGTAAAGTGACAGCTGTTCTGTCGCGTTTCTTGCGGTGTGTAAGTAGCCGGTGACCCATAGAGGTGGGAGGAGAAAAGAGGGCAGCGCATTTGTATAGCCTCTATGCGGATGTTTGTGGGCGTCGGTAGTCATGAAACTGGCTCCGACTGCTCGTTTGACCTCCTATACCATAAAAAAAAAATGAAAAACGACGATCCTTGGTGTTCCTGTCGTATGGTGTGAGGGGGTAAACGAGCAGTTGGAGCACTTTAATGACAACGTATGCCCTTGAAAATCCTTGAAATGTGAATGTCATAAAGATTCACTGCTTTTATTCGCTCCAATGAGTTATAATGTACTTATTAAAGTCGATAATAATATAATTAATGATATTATCATCATCAACGTATATCCGTCTAATGCCGAGTTAGTTAGATCTCCAATGACAGAAATAGGCAATCGTCCTTACGGTACATAACCCTGTGCTAAAATGTAAGCAAGGAATGCGTTACTGGTAGGACAACGGAAATTATATATTATTTTTTAATAATTTATTATTTTTATAGATTTAGGAAATCGTAAGTATTTAAAATTGAAGTGCCATGTTGTTTAGCAGCTAAATTAGGTCGTTACGAGCGGCCGGTATTCCTTCACACTCACAACACCTTGGAGGAGATGTTACATACAATGGAGGAGGAAGGGGAAAAGAGGGCAACCATATAAAATTTTATATCAGGTGACCTAACTGCTCGTTTGCCTCCTATGCTATAAAAAAAAACATGGGACCAAAAATTGTTATGGGATCTATTAATTTCACTAACAGTAGAAAAAAAGACGGTGATGCAACTTGTGCCACGAGGAGCACTTAGAGCCGTCTGTCCTACACGGGCTGCAGCTCCATTCTCTACGGTCGTGTCGTGTCGTCCCATCTGGATAAGAGGATAAGGTATACCCTCATGAGAGGCAGGAGACTCTGAACTGGCTAAAGAAATGGCTGCTATAGTCGAAATTCGGCTAAGAAGATAAGATTAATGATACCAAAAATCACAAAACGTGACAGGACAGCTTTAAAGTGTTCACATACAAAGCGGTATTCGGTAAATTTCAAATTTGGAACACCAACGCCATATTGCATAACAGATGTAGATATGATTTGATGTTATCACTTAATTTTCGAATTTCGAACACGCCACGTCCAAAACGGTTAAATTAGCGTGTCGAATGGTTCGTGGTGGAAATAATTAAATCTCCATTGCTTTGGGGGCAGCAAATTTTGTTTATCACACAATTAAAAAAGGGACCATAGAGATAAAATTTTCGACTTCGAGTCGGAGCGGTATGGTTTTAATGATTCCTTTCCGGTTTAAAAAAAATATTAATTGTTAGTAGTACCTGTTATCAAAAGGAAGTGGTCTACTAAGATAGTTTTTTTTTTATAATGAGACAGTACAACGAGCAATCAGAGTCATTTTCTGACTGACTACCGACGCCCATAGACATCTGCATATGCGGATGCGTTGCCTCTTTACTCCTCTTCTTCCATGGGTCGCCGGATACTCACACAGCGCACGAAACACAACAGCAGTCACTTTACGCCAGTATGGTGTAAAAAAGAAGTACTTCCTCGGTCGTGGCGTCTCTCTACGAGTGAGACATTACCTCTTACATGAGATTGCTTAGACATTTATAATATAATTAAAAATAATTTACTAAGAAATAGCTCCCTTTATTACGATTAGCTATTAGTTGCAGTAGTAATAAAATCTATTTGAAACGATGTCGTATGTACCTTGACATATAGGTAAACTGTTGAAGTGATAGTCTTGTAATACCTACTTTTATTAAAAGAAGTATTACTATTTATTTAAGTATTATAAAAAAAAATTAAAAAAAAAAACAAAAAAAAAGTCTACACAATTCCATTAATCCCCTGTGTGGTGACATATTGACCGCCAATGACATTATCAAATCGGATGACGTGACAGTTTTTACTTTTTACTTCGTCTGCATCTGACAAAGGCGTATCACATACAGCCAAGCTTGTCGCTCCAGGGAGTAAATCGTTGTTACATTATTCCCGTATAATACGATATTGAATTAAATAATTACCGCCAATAGAATATTATTGGCGTGTCACAGATAAACTAAAAGTGGCCAGTCATTGTGTTTTATTGATTGAAATGTCATGATTTTATTATTTTTTTTTTTTATGGTATAGGGGGGCAAACGAGCAGTTGTAGCCATTTTCATGACTACCGACGCCCATAGACATCTGCATAGAGACTATACAGATGCGCTGCCCCCCTTTCTCCTCCCACCTCCATGGGCCACCGGCTACTTACACACCGCACGAAACGCGACAGCACAGCTGTCACTTTACGCCGGTCTCGTGTAAGCGAGAGGTACCTCCCCGGTCGTGCCGGCCCAATTCGGCTGCATGCAAGCATACAGCGTGGCACTACCTCTTACAAAAATTTAGTGGAGCACCGTACATCTTTTTTTTTGTGTAGGGTTGCAACTAGCACTCGGTATCCAATACGTAAGTAAATAGGTACTGGCTTCTCGAGAAGTGTAAATTATTTAATAATAATAGAGGTTCCAGGTGGAGACTTAGGGGGGGGCTGTAGTTCCAGGCACGTGCCCATAAAAGGGGTCTCTTCTCAATTCCATGGTCTCCAAACCCGGGCCCTACCAGAGATCAATCCGGCGTTGTCGGATGTCTTGGCGCCATAATACCACCCATCCAACAATGAATCGTCAGACGGTCAAGCTTCACATAACGTGACGGAATAACACGCATTCCACGCCAGTGTTATGAAAGAGAAGTACTTTACCTGCAAGGCAGCTACCTACTTTTATTTCATACACTTACTAATAGTTTTATTACATAAAAGATAACTCGTAAAAACTCATACACAAATAAAAGGTAATAAAATTAGAAACCCAAATTTTTTGTTATTAAGCCTGGTTCTATTTATAAGCGATTAAGTTAAATTGGATTAACTTGATAACAGATGTGTCGACAGCAGGCCTATTGTTATTATTTCATATTTTATAGTTTTTATAAGCTTGGTGAATCCTGGCCCGCTTCGCTTTCAAATCAAAATTTAAATGTTAGGGGTAAAAGATTTGTTGGCTGTTTAAACAATACATACCAATAATTGGACACAAATAAAAATAATTATCTTAAATGCACATCACAATATAAACAGACTATCAGGCCGGCTGAAGCGATGGGTGGGTAATTTTTACCTTTATCATCTGCTCTACGTCAATGTAGCATTGCCTCAGAAACAGATGTAGCTGGGTAGTGTGACGAGTGTTGAATTGACCAAGTTTTATGGTAGTAGGTAAGTAAAAAAGATACACTCTACATGCAACAGGATCCGTCCAGCAACAGGCTGGCCTCGGCGAAAAGGCCAGACTTTTCCAAGGGACGGCCCGGATATCTCTGAACAGTCAGTACGACCTCGGAACCCCTGACCCCTGACCCAAATGCTCCAACGGAGCACGCCACCAATGCGTCCGAAATCGGACCCGTCGCTCATCCTAATCCACAGCGTTTGCTAATTCAGACAGACAGATAGAGGACTCCTCAGCTTAGCTGCTCTTAGTCTGGCCTCTCCCCCTAATCCTGGTATGGGTAGCCCTGTTCGACATAGCACTGGGGAGCAGACAGGCACGCAAGTCCCCCACCACAAGGTTGCAGAATCTTCGAGAGAGATGCAGGTCAGGTCAGAGCACTGCCAATTTCAGCTACCGATGACCTGTTCTAGACATCAGAATCGAGGAAAGGGCCCCCCCTCCCCCCCCCTAGTCATGATAATAATAGTTGAATTAACTATTAGAAGCTCTCACATATCTGATCTGTGGGGGAGAGTGGGTCAGCAATTCGATGAAGCTGTATTAAGCTGTAAAAATTCAAATCCAAAGAAAAAAATATTTGAAACGGGAATGCGGGAATCTCGTGTCTCAATTGCTCTTTCATATACGATGTGTATTGTAATCTACCCTACTAATTAGTGCGCTCTTCAACTCTTCCCTCTTCAAGACCTAGTCAGATCGATTCAGATACAATGCTACTTTTTTGTGTCGTCCTTTTGTCTGTCTCGTCGGTAAACGCATTTATATAAAACTAGCTAGGCCCCGCTGTTTCACACGCGTAAATTTAATTCCCGTGGAAAATAGAAAATCATTCCATGGCATCCAATAGGAACATTTCTTCGGGATAAAAACTATCCTATGTGTTAATCCAAGTTTCTCTCTATGTCATCAAATGTCATCAAAATCGGTTCAGCAGTTTTTGCGTGAATAAGTAACTAACAAACAAAAACATTCGCATTTTTAATACTAGTAGGACTAGCATTTTTTTTAAATCTTATCTCCTTTCTAATATCTCTAAGAACATGTGTACAAAGTTTCGTGATGATCGGTTGAGTAGTTTTGGCGTGAATGGGGAGAATACAAGGGTAATTTTCATTCTCATTTAGATTATTTTTTTATGCGGTTTATGGATGAAACCAGCAGTCGCATTTTGATCTCTACCAGCGTCTATATCATCCGCATATGTTGTACAGGTGTGTTGCACCTCTTCCTGTATGTTGAGACACCTGAAACTCACGAACTCGAAACTCACTGAAATGCAGCAGGCACATTTACGTATGATATCTAGGAGCCCGAGTGGCCACTAGACCTATGTGGGACTCGACACTTCCCCTTATTAATAAACATGGAATAACTATATCCAAGTAATAACCTAGTAATAAACTGACATCTGTCAAATTCCATACTTTTTATGTGTTTTATAATGGAATTTGACAGATGTCACTTTATTACTAGGTTATTCCGTGGATAGAGTTATTCTATGTTTATTAATAAGGGGGTTAGTGTATTAATACTGACTAAACCCCTGGGGTGCCTTCAACCGATATAATTGGAGGGTCCCGGACTAACAACAGGATCCCTCCAGCGACAGGCTGGCCTCGGTGAAAACGCCAGACATCCTCCTTGGGGTTTGTTCGGTTACCTTTGAACAGTTCCTATTACACCGTTGGGGCCGTGCAATGCGGTCAGGTTCCCATGCTGACCCCTGGCCAAAGAAGCACGCCACCAATGTGCCACTCATTGACAGTCGGAAATATATTTGAGGGGGGGGTCGTTCCTCCTCCATGGGCCACCAGCTGCTTACCGCACGAAACGCGACAGCACAGGTGTCACTTTAGGCCAGTATCTAGTACCTAAACGATAGGTCGGCCTCGCCGGTCGTGCCGGCCGGCACAACTTCTATGGTCAATTCAACTCTTGACAAGTGTGCAGAGTACCTAGTGACTCTGATACATCAATTGTTTCTGTAGCCATGCTACTTAATATATGTAATATAATATATAATGTAATGTAATGTAATATAATATATGTAAAAGGACTATGTCTACACGTCTTAATAAAAAAGGACTATGTCTACACGTCTTAATAAAAAAAGGACTATGTCTGCACGTGTTAATAAAAAATGGACTATGTCTACACGTCTTCATATAAAAAGGACTATGTCTACACGTCTTCATATAAAAAGGACTATGTCTACACGTCTTCATATAAAAAGGACTATGTCTACACGTCTTAATAAAAAAGGACTATGTCTACACGTCTTAATAAAAAAGGACTATGTCTACACGTCTTAATAAAAAAAGGACTATATCTGCATGTCTTTATA
>LUGF01038195.1:438341-458647 GCA_001625245.1 Calycopis cecrops
ACATTTATCAGGCGAATTAGTTATAAGTTGATAATGATTTTTCCAATGATCTACATATAATTTACTAGTTTTCAGATTTATTCCTATATATGTGCTATAAGTTCTTACTTCTTGCCAAATTTTACAACTCCAGGTCAACGGGAAGTACCCGATTATTTTAGGTTTTCGACAAAGTACATTTTCATACAAAATTAGTGCATAATTGGCTATAACTTTTTATTTCGTTAACTTAGAAGTGTGATTTTTTTCAAGGCATCAAGACTTAACTGACCTTCGTATTTGACAAAAATTTCAGCTTAATCCCTTCACGCGTTTTAGAGAAAAAGGTCTTGACATACGTACAGACAGACGGACAACAAAGCGATCCTATAAGGGTTCCGTTTTTTCTCTTTGAGATACGGAACCCTAAAAAAGGACTATGTCAACACGGCTTAATAAAAAAAGGACTATATCTACACGTAATAATAAAAAAAGGACTACGTCTACACGTCTTAATAAAAAAAGGACTACGTCTACACGTCTTAATAAAAAAAGGACTACGTCTACACGTCTTAATAAAAAAAGGACTACGTCTACACGTCTTAATAAAAAAAGGACTATGTCTACACGTCTTAATAAAAAAGGACTACGTCTACACGTCTTAATAAAAAAAGGACTACGTCTACACGTCTTAATAAAAAAAGGACTACGTCTACACGTCTTAATAAAAAAAGGACTATGTTTCACAGTGGACATAAACCTCCCCCAAAGAGCACGACTGAAGCTGCTTGCATCCAGCCGCTGCGGCTCCCGACCTTCACCAGGTCGTCAGTATTAAGTACAGGCACTTAAATTAAATAGTCTACTATCATGTTCGAACCCTATATTTCAACGTAGAATTGCAGTTTTAAATAAAACATGCCACAAGGTGCACGTAAAGGTCATAGACGTTACATACCATAGACAACCTTTAGCTTTTTTATTTATAATTAATTCCCGCTGCCTACTTTGACAGTTTATTGTTTTTTTTATTAACACCGACGTAATGGCCAGCCGGCCAGAACGCGGGAAATCTTTGCGTGTAATTCTTGTTGTTTTTTTAGGGTGCCAACGAGCATTTCAGCTGATGGTAAGTAACACCCATAGATATGCTTATCCATTATGAATGCCATTATAGTTCCTCCTTCTCTTGACGGCGTGGAACGTGCTCGCATTGGTCTTATGCGATTATTATGTTAGCAAAAGCTCACTGGTCGTGCCGAACTGATTCGACAACAAGACTTCAGTGGTACCGCTATATATTTACAAAATATTTTTGTTCTTCCAAGTGTAGCAGAATTATAATACGGTAGTATCGGGAATCGTCCTCCTTTTTTGTACTATAAGGGGGCAGACGGAGCAGTCGGAGCTAGTCGATACAAAAGACTTAAGCTTACTTCGTATTTACAAAAGGAAATTTTGATTAAAAAATTAAAAAGGCCGTCCAAAACCCTAATATCTATAGCCGTGCACATGTCCTAACCCTAAAACAGTAGGCACAACATTTATAACGTTTGTCCGGCGACCAAACTCTGTTTATCCACTGTTTGACAGCTGCTGATAAATGAAAGTTCTATTATTAAATCAATTTCGCATTTATAATTTCACTTATTTTAAAATAATGAAGCGTCATTCACGCCGAAAGTCCATCTGGAGTATTTATTTAGCCGGGGGTGGTGGAGACCCGCGGTGCTCCGCATGTGGGCGCTTTGTCCCCGCGCTGGTCGAAAGGGTTAGATGAATCAACGTGTAATGAGCAGGACTCTTGGGCACGCGTGTATTGTGCGTGTTTTTACGCCTGAGGCGTCAACACCGGTATTGATGATCATGTTTCAAGTGGCGCTTTATTACATGGAAAAGACTAGAACAGACATCGGTCATCGTGCTCTACTTTACAGAATGTGTGACAAAAATAACTGTTATTTTAATGAAATATTGATTTCATTAAAATAACAGTTATTTTTGTTCTCATATTTCTCACATTCCTATAAAGATATATTTAGAAAATTACATATTTAACGAGACCAAACTGTTGCTGTTGCGTTCAAACTTTGCTCTCGTCTAAAAATATTAAAATTTTATGTTTTTAGTAAGATATAAAGGATTTGTAACTATTTAATGGTAGCATTATTAATTGTTAGTTCGCCTGCAGTTGTTTCTGTATCGTTCTCCAAATAAATTAATGAATAAAGACAGTTACCAGATATAATGTTGCAATATTATTGGTTTATTTCTTTGTGCTTATTTAAATTTTGCAAGATCATGTGAAACAGTAACACTAGCGTAATATTTTACTGCGCAATGACTCATGCACCAGTTTTGTATCAGAATGATAGTTACTAAAGAGTAAACTACAGTCGCCAATCAGATCAGTCACAGTTATTTTTTGTATAAGAGACAGATAGGTACATATTTGGTTCTCAGCCCGACACATGCCCATTTGTGTCACTGAAAAATATACGGAATCATTGCCGTTATATCTGCTTATCAATAAAACTAATATTAGGTATGTCTGCTAATATGCATATTATATTCAACAAACAATAACATCAAAGTAACCTGAGACGGTTCAGGGCTTAAAGCTGCAGTACCTACAAGCGTTTTTTAAATAATGCTAACCCCCATTTTCAGTCAGAGGTAAAAAATATCACTAGGTTCATCTTTTAGGAAATTTTTTCAAAGAAAAGTTCTAACCGTGCGAAAAATTACTCACAACAAACAAAGGCACAAAAAGTCGCTCAAAAAAAACGATAAGTACACAAATCTTACCGAACGAGACAAGCGGAACGGACGAAAAGAAATTAAAGGCAATTTTTTTTTACCCACGATTTTTTTCACGGAAGAAATAAAAAATGGCATTATAAAATAAGGGGTGAGGAGATTCAACCGTTATCTATATAGAGCAGTCTTTGTGTCGATCTGAGAGAACGCCCTAGCAATATTCTTATATAATACCCTCGTTTTCTTAAAAATATCACAGCGATTCTCGACCTTAACCCACCGGGATAGGGGCAGAAAATTCGCATGCATAATATCAAATTAAAAATTATCTTTACAAATCACAAGTATAAAGGACGCTTCAATGGGCGCTAAGTACGAGATTACTTTTCATACAATTTATTGATGTAACAAATTATGCATTACTTAAAAGTAACATTATCACTTGTATTCCATCCTTTCATTGCGTTAATATTATACGTTATTAACAGAACGTCAAACAACAGTTAAAAAATTTTTTTTTGTTCATATAATAAATACAAATGTTAAAAAAAACCTTAAATTTTATTAACTTGAAATTTAATTATCGTTATGATTTTTGTGCAAAACATGTAAAATAATAAAACGATGGGAAAAAAATTATAACTTCGATTAAAAAAAAAATGTTATCGAGTGTATTTTCTTTCGAGAGACTTAGCTCTATTATAATAGTAGTAGGTAAATATAAAATCTACAAACATACATACACTCGAAAAATAGAAACCTCCTTCGACGCAGTCGGTTAAAATATTGTAAATGTTTTATTATAGAAGTGCAGTAGCATCCTAGTGTTAGGTTCTATCAAAGAAGTGAAATCTCATGATAATAAACGTAACGCTATTTATATATTAAATAAATAAATAAATAAAAGGTTATTTCAAATTTAGAATCTATAGAATGTAAATGTGTTAGTTACAGTTTTTATTATCCTATTACCTAAGTTATTAAACTTAGGTAATAGGATAATAAAGTATACTAATACTACTAATATTTTTAAATCATTTTCCCTGCTGAAAAAAAAAGAACGCACCGAGCTGGAGCTCTTCAAAAAAGACTGACAAAACCGATTTTTCTGTGCAGCTAATACCCCATAATCAATGATACCAAAATCGACACTATTAAATATTAATACAATCATAACATTGTCATGCACTTGAATTCATAATCACAAACACGATAACGTTAATAGCCGTTGTAAAATTAATTTAATTTATATCCCACCAACCCTTTCTGGGTCATTTGTAGCAAAGGTCATCCGGAAACGGGCAATAAAAGGACTCATAAAACTTGTAATAGACGCTTGAGACATGGGCTGCGCACGCGCCGCATCTGCTAACGGCCGGACAGGTGGGTGTTTATCGAATTCCTCGGCAACTGCGAGTTGGTGCTGCAACAAATGTATCAGCTCAATTAGATGTTACGTGATGTTTCTTTTCAAGTACCCGCGATAATAACAATTTTCATAGTAAACACTGCATGCTTGCATGCGGCTGAATTGGGCCGGCACGACCGGGGAGGTACATCTCGCTTACACGAGACCGGCGTGAAGTGATAGCTGTGCTGTCGCGTTTCGTGTGTGTAGCCGGTGGCCCGTGGAGGTGGGAGGAGAACGGAGGGCAGAGCATCCGTATAGCCTCTGAGCGCTTGTTTTTGGGCGTAGGAAGTCATGAAAATGTCTCCGACTGCTAGTTTGCCATTCAAAAAAAAAGAGAATCGCTCCGATTATCCCAAATCGAGTTTTCAGCAGGACTACGCGTTTTCAGGTCCCAGGGATCTGTTCCGATTGATTCTATTTTAATACGGGCACACAGTTATCTGAATGTGCGTATGTTTATGTGTAAGTATCTACCTACGTATATAAACTTTTAATAGCTTCTGAACGATTAAGGTGTTCGAAAAGCAGCTTTTTGGTTTCCAAAGAGTTTCTTCAGGACATTTGCTTAAAAAAAGTCATATAATACTTAACAGATTTTGAGAAATCTCAAAAATTATAATTGCCAAAAATATTGATTTTGAAAAATTACGAGTTAGTTCTGCAACACATGTATCAGCTGAATTAGATATTACGTGATGTTTCTTTTTAACTCTTCGCGATAATAAGAATTTTCATAGTAAGAGGTAGTGCCACACTGCACCGTGCACGCTTTAGACCTTTTGATGTTAATATTGCAACCAATAGGTAATGTAAATGCAAGTGTGTGTCCAATTATTGTCTTTACTTTTCATAAATATTATCAATACTCTTTGAACTTGAAACATGAGAACAACAGAACCTTGCTAGTTATTCTTTCATATCCTTTATACATTCCCTGACGAATTGTCAATGCTCAAAAATCTATCGTAATCCTATTTTCTTTGCATTAGAAATCCATGTTTATCTATGCTTTAGAATTTTTCGTTTTTTTTTTTGGTTTCTTATTAAAATTCTTTGTACTTAGAGACATGAGAATCTTGCTTGTTATATTATCTTCCCTAACTAATTCTAAACCGCAGAATTTAGAAAATACTTTGTCAATTGTCAATGGTCGAAAATCTATGGTAATCCTTCAATGGCGTGCCTAATTGGCGTCCATCCCAAATTACCAGCTGACTGATTTAAATATAAATCGCCCAAAATAGGAGCGAAGATCCCGAAGACTATTGGTTTTGCCGTCTCAGCTGCTCGACTGACAATGCGCTCTAGTTTGGATCGCTCCATTGTCAAACGTGGCCATTGTCGGGATATTGTTAACGTAAAAAGTACGGCGTACCGGTAGTTCCGTGTGCGAAAGTACAATAGCTCCCTCGAAGAAACCTGATTTTTTTTGCACCAACTTTGATATATTCCCGTCAACAAAGAGTATGGGAACGCTCTTGAATTAGGGTAGCTAAGTTCTTACAAAGCGGGAAATGATTATTATTTATTACTGTTGACTCAGTGAACTTTCGTGAATCTAGTTCGAGTAGGCAAGTTTGGTTTATGGGCCGGTGGTCAAAGTCTTGCCATCGACAATGGCTTTTACTAGACTATTGGAGAGTATTTGAAGAACTGAGTTGGTTTTATCTAGGTTGAATTATCTGTACTATCCATGTCAAATTTTAATTTTGAAGCGATCTTTAGTATTTTAGATTGATTCTAATTTTCAAAGAATTTGATTAATTATTACAAATTCCAATCAAGTTGTCTATTACCTTTACCAGCCAGACTCAATAAGCCATTCACCAGAATCCAGTAATTTTATAACCTCTGTGCTCACATAGAGTTCCAATCCTTCAGTCTGGGCGAAAATCTTCTTGGACCTTTAAACTCCCAAAACTCCCGCGTATCTCAAAAGGCTTAAAGCCTTAGATTGGCCATCACGAAGGCCCCACAACTAAGTCCAAAAAAAACGAAATCTATTCTAATTTTGAAATCACTTAATGTTCAAAATTCGAACGTTCCAAATTTAAATAACGGCGGTAATGTCGCCATTTCGTTAATAACTTGTTTACCAGTGGGAGCCGCGCCGTGAAACCCCGGTGCACAAATAAATCAACGTTGTTTTGACCTACGACCTGAATGGGTCGGAACCGGTATTACCACGATACCGATGACTCCACGATTTTTACGATGTTTTTATCGGTTATAAATCTTCATTAGTTGTTAAGTTTTTGTCACATATAATAGTATTTAGGACATTTAACCGTAAATGATTTGCGGTTATGTAAATATATAATCGATACGGATTGACCGCAGATTGTAGAGCGTTAAGGGTTTGTGTATGCGGTGGATGAAACGAGGCGATGATAATGAAAATAAAGGTGTAACTCTTTAAGGATTCTCATTTTTACTTTTTATAATTTTCAAGAGCAAATGTGATTTAATTAATTTGATAATAATATACCAATCAAGTGTAACTTGGACTCGGATTCGAAACTGGAACACAAATTAGCTGGGGTTTCGTCATATAATAAAATACATAAGCTACAGATAAAAATAATAGTAAGAGATGCCACACTGCATGCATTCATGTAGACTAATTCAGCCGACACGACCGGGGAGGTACCTCTCGCTTACACGAAACCGGCGTAAAGTGACAACTATGCTGTCGCGTTTCGTGCGCTGTGTAAGTAGCCAGTGGCCCATAGAGGGTGGACGAGGAAGGAGGGCAACGCATCTGTATAGCCTCTATACAGATGTCTATGGGCGCTGGTAAGTACTTTGTAGTTGGTTGGTCATATTATGAATTAGTATACAAGCGTGTGCGCAGATACCCTCTATTCCCTCCCATATCCATTTTGATGGAAGGGTGGCAGGCCGAGACGAGAGAAATCTGCCGCAAGTGTGAAATCGACAAGTTCCTGACGTCTTAAAAGATCCTTCTAGCATTCTTTCTTCCAACTTGGAACTCCAACCCAGAACGTCACGATCGACTGAACATGCTCACCTGTAAACTTTTTAGCTGGCATGAAAATGTGCGACGAAATTTAAAGAGCATCTAGTACCTACGGATGCTCTTTAAATTTCGTATTGAAAATATATATTATATTACTATGATGATGATACGTATTGAATATGATGTTTACAGACTTAGTTTATTTCACTATATAATTTGGAAATATGATGATGTAAAATCCTGGAAAAATTATAATTTGGAATTTTTAAAAATAGCTAAAAAAAGTGAATAAGGTTCTTCTATTACGCCTCACAGGCCCTAAGAAAACTCTACCATCAGATCTACCCGATATACGAGCCCTTAAATCCACGCTTTAGCACCAGTTTCTACAATAATATTTCAACACTAGTCTACCCGACAGCCGTTGTCTTGTCATTATTGGAAATATGTTGTCATGGTAACGTGTAATGTTATGAAGCCGAATTATCAATCCGTTATTTTGCCCTACAAATAGTACAATACAGAGCACTAATACCTATATATCAAAAAACTTTCATCAAAATCCGTCCAGTAGTTTTTGCGTGTGCGCCGCACAAGACACAGACAGAATGACGTCTTCTACGGTTTTATTATATGTATAGACTATAGATATTATTATATGTTATTTGATTCCTTTATGTTGATTGAAAGTGTTTAAAATATACATTAAAGAATATTATATTTATATATTATATAATTTACTTATTCCTCACGTACCAAGCCGCGTGCGAAAGCTAGATTTAAATAACGTTTGTCACCTACAAATCAAAAAATCAAATTTCCTGCGCCCGCGCACCTAATGTATCATTACAGCTGCACTAGAGGGTTGACATGCTAATTTGTTTTAATCAAATGATTAGCATGTTGGTCCGTTGAGGGGAGGAACGAGGGCAGCGGCTCTGCTCTCTACGGATGTCTATAAACGTCGGTCATTAAATGACATAGGATAGGAAACACATAGGATAGTTTTTATTCCGAAAAAATGTTCCTATGCCATGGGATGATTTTCTATTTTTCACGGGATCGAAATTTACGCAGGTGAAACCGCGGGGCGCAGCTAGTACATATATAAAATATGACGTTTGTCACCTACAAATCAAAAATGTCATTCCATGCGCCCGCACACGTAACGTATCATTATGCTGCACCAGGGGGGTACAATGTTAATTTGTTTTAATCAAATGATTAGCGCCCGCTGTGGAGCCAACACCTGTCGGGGGGCTGATATTGATTAATAACCGAACGTGAGTGTCGTAAGGAGTTAGTAGAGGCTACAAGTAGAGACCGTAGTAGATGTTGTTAAGATGTTGTTAACCATACCTCTTGTCTTAGATGCGGAAGCTTCTAACACAAGAAAATAGAAATTCAAATCAACAATTTCTTAGAACACTGAAAAAATCATCCGTCTAAATAAAATTCAAAGATAGAATAATAGAAATAGAAGGGCATATGTTGGCGAACTTGCATAAATAATTGTAAATTCTAAATATGAAATGCAAAAAACATTATCAACTTTTATTTGTAGTTTAAAACTTGTATAAGTTGTAATCCTCTCGTAGGCCTCGTAGGCAACCCTCGGTGTACGAGTCCGACTGACAGATCACTTGGTTTTTTTAACACCATACTAGTTTTTTCTACCTAAAATCATTCACAAAAACATTACAATAAAACATGTTATAGCATGTTTAAGGACGTGAAAAAAAATAAAACTGTCACCAAATGTCACGGGTGACATTGACAGCCCTCGCCCGTCCGCGCAAACACAAAACTCGTCCAGGAATTAGCGTCTGTGTTTGAATTGCATTATCTATGCAAGAGTAAATAAGTCATGAGATTGACGTGCATTACCATGCTCCGATTGCATGGTTTCTGTCCCTCGACAATTGGTATCATTGACCAACATATGAAGTCACGTTGATACCGTAATATCATTACTGTTTTTGCGTTGAAATTGAGGTAAATAATGTTACTACTTTACTAGCTGTAAACAGTATTTCTACCTCACTAGCTACAGCAACTAAAGTAGTAATATTATTACCCCCATTAAGCGTAATAAAAATATTATTATTGCTATTTACCTAAAATAAAGTTACTTTCTCGGGATCGAGTTTGTGCCCTTTAAAAAATATTTTTAATATGTATCTGGAGTAATATCTGTTTATGTTAATAATTGAAATAATATTAAAACGTAAACGAAAATATCTTTTCTCCGTCTACGACCCACGTATTAAAATATAATTTACATCTTCTCTATACCAGAGAAATCGTACATTTTTCGTAAAGAAAGTATTTTAGGTATATTGTTTTTACAATAATTTAATTTTGATAAATGTACATATTGCCAAATTTTAAACAAATCCGTTCATTACTTTTCAAATGTGTGTTAAAATAAAAACTTTCGCATTTAAACTAAGTCTATTCTAAGATTTCAAATGGGCTTTCTTTTATTCATGTCTTTTTTGAATAAAAACACTGTACACTTATACAGGCAGTACACTCCTTATCAGTCCTGACCGAATTCGGCTGCATATTGCAAGGCAATATATTATATTATCGACTTAATTTCAATCAAAACAGTTTTTCTTCATATTAGTCATAAAAAAAACTATTCTAATGATTAGTTGAATTCAAGTGTCAAACTGCCTAGCCCTAGGATAGGGCCCTCAGCATTTACACCTTTAATTAAATAAGTAAATTGGCCGGCGAACTATAAAACACCCACCCACTTCTGTTTTTTACAAATCCCGAGTGTATTTACACCATTTTAATTACTAAAAACATCCAACCCTTTGGTAATAAGATATCTCATTTCCAAGGTACAAAGTCAAGTAATTTGAGTACTAATTATTCGTTGACTAAATAAAACGTAGTACAAACTTTACAAGTTTATTTATTGACGTAACGTGGCGGTATCCTTTGGAGTTATGGTCGTAAATGGCGTAACTGATTGCGTCGGTTAACAATGTTTTGTGCACAAAAAGTATAACTCAGCTGCCGCTCGCTATTATTTGAGTTGGTATAAAAAATATTGCGTCTTAAAGGAGACCCGTTCATGGAATTCGCGAGAAGAAATGCGGTTAAGTATTGTTGATCATAGGGATGGGACATTGTAAATAAAAATTGACAATATCGATAAGACAAATAATTGTATTCCAAAATTTAATTTATTTTTATCGACTGTTAAAATTTATAAAAAAATATCGTCTTATCATTTGCCTTTCCAGTGATTTGCTTTTTTTTAAATAGGTAAAAGGAAGGTAAGAAGAAAATAATTACGTAGTCCAAATGGCATACCTATGGCCATGATGTTAGAGATATATATTAGAGATTGAGATATTATCGGTATGAAACACATACTGATGATAACAAGGTGTTAAGAAAGAATTAGAAACATCAGTCAAACCTGTCAATCAGTATCACGATCTAAACTCGATGACGCAATCATATACAGTGATTTCAATTGTTACATATCTTTAAATTATTCCTGCAAATGTCAGGTCAAGCTGTATATGCCATCAATATGGCTCACTAGAATATTTAACTAAAGCAATTACATCACCAAGTTTATTACCATATTTCATAGTATTTTTTGCTTGAAAGATTTGAGGTAAAAGTAAATAAAGTGAGTACCTACTTAAAGAGTTTACTTGCATATTCTAGTCTCTTTTTTTGGATGTTGTTTTTGGATGGATATCTACTTATCCATCTAAAAGAGCATAAATAAATATCAGTACAGTAGTACGGTAGTTTCTGTTTTAAATAATTAATTATTCTCAAAAAAACTGTTTAGTAAGAAAAACCCAAATACAACTCTTACTAGACGATTACAAAACACATATATTTTGATAAATTATGTAAAACTACCGTTATTGTGCCATTAGAAGGCAAACGAGCTCTCGGATTTATTGAATAACGACTATCAAAGTTCGTATGAAAAATAGCAATTGAGTTATAGTTCGCCGGTCCTGCCGGCAGAGTTTGCTTGAAGACCGGCAACTTTCTTAAATAAAGTAATAATAATTTAACTGTAAAATATGTTATTATCGAATAATATATCGATAAAAGCCATGAGTATCGAGTATCGATAGAACGTCACATCACCAGCGTCCAGGTGCGGCGCGTGCTACGGGCGTATGTTTATTCTTTGATCCGACAAAAAATATCAGAAAATTATATAATAATAGCCGTATTAGATTCATCATCATCGGAGAAAAAACAGTTTGAAATAAGAATAAGAATTATTTATTTGCAATACACATAATCATAACATTTGAATTAAATCGAGAAAGAAAGAAAAAACAAAGCAAAAGAAATATATATAGAGTTGTGTGCCATAAATTGGTTCCAGCTCAGTATGTTGCTGTCATGAAACAGCACTGTTCGTCCGTTGGAGCCACTTAGCGAGATTACTAAACGGATACACGTTAACAGAACAACACTTAAGTATGACATAATATGTATATTATACATATTATAATCACAAAAAAAATTATAAATGTTATAGTTTATTCTATCCCCTCGCCCTCTTATTATCACTAAATTATACAGATATAATAATAAATAAATAAATAAAAAGTTTATTAATTTCTACATATTGGTACACTGATTACAATCTTTGCATAATTTTAATTTAATCATCTATAAAAAGCATTTTTGTAACCACTAAGAAAGGTTCCCTGGTTGACTCACTAGGAATCCCTGTGTCGAGCCAGCCAGTGTTTTCTTTCGACTTTTATTTATAATGTGATACTTACACTTTTGAAGCTTGTTTAAACAATATTTTTGTAATACAAATAAATAAGAGTAATAGTAATAGTAAAATTAATAATAAATCTATACACTTAAACATACAACAATCTTATCATACAAATAACAAAACATATAGAGTTAGATAAGTACTTCATTTGTGTCCAATTTTAATAGGAAAAGTGTGAAATACAAAAATTTACTAATTTCACATGGAAGAGGGAAGAGGATGGAGGACAACGCATCTGTATAACCTCTATACGGATGTCTATAGGCGTCGGTAGTTATGAAAATGGCTCCGACTGCTCAATTGCCCAATTGCATAAAAAAATCTACTTATATGTATACGCAGATACTATTTACCTAGCGTTTAAAGTACCGCAAGGTATATTTCCAGATTGCCAACACACAATTTTTTTATTCAACCGATAAGTAATCATGATGTAGCTGTAGAGTGCGTACACAGGAACCTAGGATTCTTCCTAACATTGTTCAGTAGCGTCGGATTAAGCCGTGTAGCACAAAGCTTTGGAGAGCACAAAGCTTTGCGCTGACCGTAAAGCTTTTCACACGATTTTACTCCTGACATATTTTACAACACTAGCTTTAAATATCTTCTGTACTCTTTCAGAAACTTCAAAATGCATGGCTCCCGTGGAAGTGAAGGTACGAACTAAAGTTTTACGTTTCTTTTTTGTATTATAGCTGGGAAAACAAGCAGTCAGAGGAGCCATTTCATGAGCTGACAACAACAGACATCCGCAAAGATGTCATACAGATGCGTTGCCCCCGTACCTCCCGCTCCTTGGGCCACCGGATACTCGCACACCACAGCTGTCCCTTTAGGGAGGCATTGTGTAAGCGTGAGGTACTCACACCGGCCCAGTTCGGCTGCAACCGTGGCACTGCCTCATACTAAATCGTACTAATATTATAAATGCGAAAGTTTGTATGTTTGTTTGTTTGTTTGTTACTTCTTCACGTAAAAACTGCTGAACCGATTTTCATGAAATTTGGTACATACATAGAGGGTAACTTGGATTAACACAGAATAGTTATCCCAAAAAAATATTCCTGTGGGATGCCATGGGATGATTTTCTATTTTCCACGGGATCGAAATTTACGCGGGTGAAACCGCGGGGCGCAGCTAATACATACTATACATACATGCTATACACAAATATAACTCAAACGTGACTGACAGAGTGATCTATCAACGCACAGCTCAAACCACTGGACGAATCGGGCTGAAATTTGACATGCAGGTAGATGTTATGACGTAGGCATCTGCTAAGAAAGGATGTTTAGAAATTCAACCCCTAAGGAGTTTAAATAGGGTGTTGAAGTTTATATGGATTTCTTAGAAATTAACGCGGGTGAAACCGCGGGGCACAGCTAGTCACTTATATACTTAGACCAAACTTGGACCGCCATCTCCATATCTGATGTACCGCGAGTTCAAGGCAGGCCACTTTTTGCGTGCTCCATATAAGTGACACGGCCGTATTTGGCCGCCGTTTTTGCATACAATGAAACAATGACTCATTTGTCGTGGCCTTTAAAAGATTTTTTATTGCGAAGGAGCAGTGAGATCATCCGATGACTGATATCGGCCATCAAGGTAGACGTTTCAGAGACCGTAGCCATTGGGCCACTACAACCAAGACGTAAATAATGCGATTGCTGCATTGCGACCAAATGAAGCTAGCACGACCAGCTGGACCGGTACCTCGCGTTTCCTCCTTACAAATGACAGCTAAGCGTTTCATTCGGTGTAAGTTTTCAGTGACCCATCAAAAGGGAAGGGGGGAAGAGAGCGTTAATGTAATCTCTATTCGGATGTTTATGGCGTTGGTAGTTGCCGAGACAGCATGTTCGTTTGTCCCCGCATGCTATTTAGGAAACATCTGAATGACTTAACGTACACTAGGGCATTTCCCCACGCTTCACGATCACCGAACGAAAGCTCCAACACTCGTTTAGTTATTGCGTTTTTATGGCAACGAATAAGGCAAGTATTGCAAGATTATGACCACACCCTGATGAGTCCAACAGTATTTCTTCACTTAGCCGTGTTTGTGGGCTATCACTTAACTGTGCTGCGACCTATTTCTACTATTATTATTAGCCATCACTTCACGACGGTGTCAGACGACCGTGACACCCCGATCGTGTCTAATCAATTCACAATGCAACTCAGCAGCTTCAAGGGCTTAACAATTAGCTGACGTCTTCCCAGGGCGACCATTCGATGTCATCAAATAAAATATCGAATAATTTGTCGTCACTCGATTCGTTCGAGTTCGATTCCCGACGAGGGTGGCACAACAATCTCGCTTTTGTGACGTTATTTGCGACAAACTACCGACTTATTTCTTCAGCTGCGTAGGGATGTGCTCGATATGCAAATGTGTCGATGACTTTGAATAATCTTACAAATTTATTGAAACCTAACGTTTAGGTGTTGGTTTGGTTTGGTTTCGGGTTGTTAGAAGCTTGTCTTACTGCAGGGTCTCGGAGTTCGTTGGACCATAGGATACGACTGATTAAATCGAATCAGGCGTATTCTTTTGGCTCAAGTGAGCAAAGCGCAATAATTAGTGCAGCAAAGTCCTGAATATCCCCAGATACCACTGGACACCAACGAGGTGTCTTGACAGTTGACAGCTCAAAAGCCGCCTAGCAAAAAAAACCAAAAGCACTATCTCATATGTACTTAATAATTTACTTAAACTTATTTTTACTAGTCCTATTTATATCTCTTATTACACTATTATCTGCTCTCCTTTTTACTTAAGGTGTCTGTTTTGAGTACGATCGATTAATAAAAATACCGATATGATGATAGGACACTTACATCATCTCGCTGACCCAACTCCTCGTTTGCCCCCTGTACTAAAAAAAATATATTGAATAAAGGCTGTCAAAGCATCTGTGAAAACTTTGGTGTTGTGGATGTCTCTGATCGATAGTCGTCGAAGTGGTGGTCACTTACCACTCACTTATAGCTTAGGAGACACTGAGCGGTTCATTTACACATTTTTCCCTTATACGATAAAAAATATCTAAACTTTATCGAGTTTACCGTAGAACAATTGCACATCACTACATTCCAATCCTCTTTATCAGAAGACTTCTACCCTACAAGTTACTGACGTTAAGACTCCATTGCAGCTATTCTTAAATAATCTGTACTGACATGCACTTAATCCATTGTGATAAGGTTCAAAGTCGTGCAAAAAGCGTGGGCGGCGATTGTAATCTTAAAAAAAATCTGGATCATTCTTTGGCACGTGTTCCATCCAGGTGGGCTTCTAATGCTTCACAATGCATCAACTTAAATAAGAACAGATTTTGTACAATCGTGTTTTTGTCCAGCAAAAATATGGTCTAAATTTTAACATTATGTCCTTGTAAATTTTTTTTTATTTGTGACAGTCGTTTGTTAGTTTTAGTAAAATGACCGCTTCATGGTTTTTATTCTTTTTGTGCTCGAACTTAAAAGTTATCAAAAGAACCAGAGACTTCCGGTTGTCAAAGTTTGTCCAACTTTGTGACGTCGCCTCCGGACCATGGCTGCTGTGATGTAACTGAAACGTCGGTACTGTAAAATGTCTAAATAAACTTATTGTTTATGTTAAATACACAACCTATTGAAATGATTTTATTATTTGTAATGATAAACATTCCCATAAATTTTATATTATCTAATGGTTCGAAGAATGATGAATAAAATACTGTTGTGTCAGCTACGAAACGCGCCCAGAGTCCAAAAACTCTGAAGTGAGAATAAAGCGTTACTAGGCTGGCGTTACGCTCGACCGCTGACTGTTTCACACTTTCTAGTTAGAGGTAGTGCCACACTGCATGCATGCATGTAGCCGAATTGGACCGGCACGACGGTGGGATGATAAAGGAGGGCAGCACATCTGCATAGCCTTCATGAGGATGTCAATGGGCGTCGGTAGTCATGAAAATGGCTCCGACTGCTCGTTTGCCCCCCTATACCATAAAAAAAATATTTTCCTCGTTTTAAAAAATCTGCATTTGAAAAATTCAAATGCAGATTTTTTATTAAGGGGTACCTTAACTTCAAAAACATCATCTAAGATGTTGATGTATTTCAGACTTACCATCAGATCTTTCGACTACTCGTTTGTGATGTAAGCTGTGTCACCGCGGTGACGCAATAGCTGCGACACCCGCACCTGCGCACACCGCGCGCCCGGAGTCACGGGTCATTACTTGTATGTCACTTCATGCTATCAATTTAATTTGGTCACACAACCTCAAAATTGTCCATTAAATTAACGAAGCTATTTTTGTTTTTTATTTTATAACGAATTAAAACTAATCGTGGGTGTGTGTGTGAGCACACAGGGTAGAAATTACATAAGTATATTACGAGAAAACTTGTTTGATATAGAAGTTTCTTTAGACACGTTTTCTCGAGATTGAAATTACGACTCCACATTATTAATCATCACCATCGTCAACAGCTAGGACCCGTCTACTGATGAACATAGGTCTTCCCAAGAACGCCACAAGTCACAATCAAGCTGCTTGCATCCAGCAACTCCCCGAGACTTTCGTTGACGTTTGTTAACAGGGCGGTGAGATTACGAAGCAAGTATCATCATCATCAAAGCCTTCAAATCTCACTCAGGTTGTAACCAGGGTTGACAACTCTCCCGGAATTCCGGGATTCTCGCCGAAGAAAGTGCTAAGATTTTAAAATCTCCCCGCTCCAGGGACGCAGGTAAAATCTCCTGGATTGGCGAGTGGCGGGCGGCGTGCAAGTTGCATCCCCGGCAGCCTGTGGCAATATTAAATTATTGCAATCTCATAATGTCAAAAATGCCTTCCGACCATGTTCATGACTTCATGACCTTGCTTTTCCTCCCAGATTTCTGAACAACTGGGTTGGCAACCCTAGTTGTAACTGTTTTACACTCCGATTCATTATCACCATCCTTACTACTACCATAGCTACTACACTACCCGCGAAGTTGGACGAGGCTAGGCGAATACGAGAGTGTGGAGACGCACTTCGTCTTACTTCGTCCAACTTTACCTCACCTCGGTGACTTTCATTTGTCATTGGTTTTTACACCCGAGTCAAAGGACTCCAAGATTCTTCGCAAGATTGTCCGAGTTGTGGGCACGCATTTTATACTTCGGGTTACTTTGGGGAGCTATTCGACGAAGCATCGAAGCGAGTAGTGTAGTAGAACGCTTTAACATCAGCGAGAAAACGTCCATTGCAAGACATAGGTCTCGCCCAGAGAGAGGCAGAGGTGATGCTCACTAGCGGCTCCCCAGGAACTTGATCAGGTCGTCAGTGCTCCAGGTGGGGGCCAACCAGCACTGCCCTTACTTCCAGTGCAACACTCCGATTGTGAAGTTATATAATTAGATTACATTTATGATTGCGATTCACAACTTTGATTAAACGATATATATATTTGTTTTTGATATCTATTGCTTATATCAAGAATGAAACAAATATCAAATGCTACAAGATTTGACATATTTTAAGGAGAGTTACCGGCAGAAACGCTGGCGCCCCCTATGCATATATTTGCGTATGAAGCGAGGACCTTATGTAAAAAACTGAATAGGAAATAGATATCATATATCCATTGTCCCTGAGGGTCGTAAGGTCAGAGTGACCGCAGTCCAGTCCATAGACAAAGTAATGCGAACTTTACAAACGCGTTCAGAAATAATAGTTTCAAATTTGAACCGTTACACAAATTGGAATCATTGTTTTTTTGACAGGAGCTGTTCAAAAATAGCCAATACACCATAGATATTGGTGCATTGTTAAAAAATAGTAATTTTATGATTAGAAAAATATTTGATATGTAATATTTATGAAGGACTGAATAATTTAAGTATATTGTATATTGCTTGCCTCACGGTTTCATCTCCATCAATTATAGCTTGAAGGCAGATACTATAACTATACTAATACTATAATATAATTTACTAGCTGTGCCCCGCGGTTTCACCCGCGTTTAATTTCTAAGATATCCATATAAACTTCAACATCTTATTTCAACCCCTTAGTATTTATAATTTCGTCAATAACTTGGTAACCTTAAATAAAGAGTTCTTAAAATAGAAATATTAATTTTCTCATATTATCATAAAAAGAATAGATAAAAAGTACTGTGAGTAATAGATCTTACTCGAAATCAGTGCTTTCCTGATGTATCTGATCGGAAGTCTTAATACACAAGTTCTCACGCTTGTCATTGTTATTTCGGCTATTGAGATCAAAAGCCGAAAAAGAATAGCCAAATACAGACCGGCCGAATTGTGAAAAGTATCGGATCGAACACTTGTCAAACCCTCCAATGAAAACGTCAATCATTTTACTGTAGTGGAAGCAACCAAATATTCCATATACGCAGCATCTCCCGAAGACTTCATTGTTATATTCTTAAATAAAACTACAGCAAAAGTGAAAAAAAAATAATAATATTAATATATTTATTTGTAATAAACACACTGTATTTTAAATACCAACATATATATACTTAATTAACAAATAATATAAAAAATAAATACACGAATATTGAACACAGTAGGTAATGTTAGGGACAAAGTGTATCACAAAATGCTGGAGATCAAAGAATTGTGGCAATTTACGTCCATAGTAAATGTTTGGATTTCGACCAAGGCAAGAATCATAAGGCTTAGAAATCGCAGTGTTGGACGGCTTCTTGCCCAAGAAAGATGTAAACCCGACGAAAGCCTGGTCAAAGTTGCGAGGAGCCGCTGGAGAGAAGCTTGTGACCGGGACCTGTGGCGCTCTCTGGGGAAAGACCTGTGTCCAGCCATGGACGTCATTTAGCTGATAATGATGAAGAAGTCATGATAGAAGCCTCTGAGATCTTAATATAACACAGTTCTCCTGTAGGTTGAAAAACAATCTAAAACCCTTAGCTTATGAACTTTGCAAACTAATCCTTAGTTGATACATTTGCCCATAGTAATCTTCAATGGATTTAGCTAGAATTTACAGTTTAACTCTTTCGAAAAAGAGAGAGAGAGAGTTTGAACTCTCCAAACTAATCCTGTGAGTTTACATTCGCCTACAGTACTATACTAATTGATAAACCCATTAGAGTTTACAATGTTGCCCTACCAAAAGAGATGTCATGATAAAAAATAACAACTGGTTCATTAAAAATTAATAATTGAGCACAGCACAGGACCCACAGATAAATGGGGTAATTGGAGAGCCATATGTCACAATAATTGAACGACAATTGCATCTAGCGCGCGCACTCGTTTAAAAACGCATCACACAGCGCCGCCATCATTAAAAACGCGTGCTCTATTGTCTATGGCGGGGGGTGACGTAATTATGTCAAAATTTATTTACAACCAAATTTTGAATTTGGAATGCGAATCGTCAGTGTGGCCATCGTTAAAAACGTCGCGTGCTTTATGGTGGGGTGACGTAATTATATTAAAATTAATTGTAATAGCGTGGAGTAACGGTCCGGTGGTAACCCGAGCTGCCTGACCGAGTGGATAAAAACCCGACGTGCACTTGAAAATGCTTTTTACTGAATTGACAAGCTGAAGGGAGAAAGAGGTAGTGTCACGCTGCGAGCACATAGTAGCTGAATTGGGCTGGCACGAAGGGAGGTACCTCTCGCTTACTCGATACCGGCGTAAACTGGCAGCTGAGCTGTCGCGTTTCGTGTGTTGTGTAAGTAACCCGTGGCCCATGGAGGTGGGAGGAGGAAGGAAGGCAACGCATCTGTATTACTTCTATGTAGATGTCTATGGGTGTCGGTAGTCATAAAAATAGCTACGACTGCTCGTTTGCCCCTTTATACTATTTAGGAGAAAAAGTGACACTGGCCACATTGCTCGTAGAGCCGAGAACTGTTGGGGAAGAAAGGTACTGTAGTGGCGGCATCGCACGGGAAGGCGCAGACCTCCTTACTGGTGGACTCTTTGTGGTAAGTCCAAGTTCAAAAGTGCACGTCTTCCGACTAATAATGACGATCAGCAACTGATTGAGTCAACATCGCTTCTTCGACGTTCGCAATTTTTTACAATGATGTATTTATTGTATTGTTAAAAATTCAATGATCGCCGGACGCCGAGCGCCGATGGGCCAGTGTGAAGGCCCAAGTAGGCCATCGCCCATCGCCTGCGTATAGGAGCTGAACATCTACTTATGTACCTACATGAAAAGCAAAACTGAATGACATAATATAATATGGCAAAGCACATCCGAAACTACTGTGCCTATCTAGAAACTTGAAATTCTGCACAGGGGTTCCTTTCATGATGTAAGTGAGCTCTAAAAAAGGATTCTTGAAATGAAATCCCTAAGCGGATAAAATAGAGGGGGGGGGGGG
>LUGF01038195.1:458652-474070 GCA_001625245.1 Calycopis cecrops
TAAAGTTTATTACTTATTATACAGCTACTCACTGTATGCTGTGCATCTGAATGCTTTATATCTTTAAAATTATGCAATAGATTGTGATGAGGTTTTTTTTCTTTGATAGAGTGATTCAAGAGGAAGGTTTATATGTATATGTATTTTTGAAGTCCGAAATTCACGCGAGCTAAGCTGCGGGCGAAAGCTAGTATATTATAAAACCTATAAATTTTAATAAATTATATGTACCTACCGAGAAATACACAGCTGCTCATTAATGAGTATATTTAAGTTGCTAATGAATAATTCTGTTGACGAATTTGTTATAGTCAATAATTATGAATAATCATGAAGTTAGACGTGTCGTTTGTTTTATTGTAGGGAGGATAAACGAGTAGGGGGATTCACCTGATGATGTTTTTTTTTGATAGAATCTACGCTAGCAGAACTGAAAGCCCAGTGCAGCTTCGTCTGTACGAGAGGCGAGTGCCCTAAGGTAGCTCGAGCCTCTGTAATTTGTGGTCGATGGGGGTACAGACCCCCCCTTCTTTCCCAGCTAATCTGGGAGGAGGCAAACCGGAATATTGAGATTAATAGGTTATTATTATCTTGGCCAGGAGGACAGCGGGTGTCCTCCTTTCCCCCCCTCTGACGGAGGGCAGCAGCATGCGCGACAGCTAAAAAAGTGGCCGACACGGGTCTTGAGCTAGAGGAGCTCTATGAGCTATCATGACTGGGGGGCCCGGACCCCCCAATGATGATTAGTTTATATTCATCTTATTTTAAGTACGCTTATGTCGATAGTACAGTAAGAGTGGTAACAAAATGTCAGTGGTGCTGATAAACTTGAGCATTCACATGTTATGAGTATTCACGTGAATGTTACATGCAGAAAAATAAACGAGAGCATTCTAGCGAGCATTGCTTCGAGTTGAAAATGTTCATAGCTATGTTTGGCTCTATGCTTGGCTCGGTTCGTTGTTCAGTTTCAAATATAAAAACAAATGCTCGATGTTCTGTTACAAATGAATGCTCAAGTCTATCAGCACCTTAAGGACATAATTGTTGCATTTTTTTTTAAATTTATAGTTAATAGTATAAGGTGGCAAACGAGAAATCGGAGCCATTTTATGACTACCGACGCCCATAGACATTCGGATAGAACTTATACAGATGCGTTGCCCTCCTCTCTTACTCCCTCCACGGGCCACCGGCTACTTACACAGCACGTAATAAACAGAACTAAATGATATGTTACAAAATTGGCATTGGTGCTTTGAAGCTAAATCGGGCTGGCAAGACTTGCTCACGATATGATATCATGGTAACACGTTTCGTATAGATTGTCTATTGTCTAAATATCTCCCACACACATACATAACCCCTGGTTGTGTAGATATCTTTGGTTGTCGCTTCTCACCAAACTACTATTGACGACCAGGCTGGCGCAGTGGTACGGGGCTCGGATAAGCGGAGCATGTAGCGCCAGGGGTCGCGGGTTCGAATCCCGCCTGGCTCATGGATGTGTATCTAAGTATTACGTGTATTTAGTTTTTTGCGTTTTATTTAGTTTATTATTATTTATTTAGTTGCGGAGATTTCGTCATATTCTGCAAGTGGATATTTGCATCGATCGCGATAGAATCCGTTTAAAGAATCTTAATCATATTACGTGTATTTCTATAATAAAAATCTTAAATATATAAAATTTCTTAAATTTATAAAACACATTAAATATATTTCCGTTGTCTAGTACCCGGAACACAAGTAATTACGGTACTTAGCACGGAGCTAGGCTAACGTGGTGTGTAAAGTCCACAGACATTTATTATTATTTATTTACTATTTTGAAAAAAATCACCACGTGTTTACAACCCATTCGCAAATAGAAAGTATTAATACAACTGCTTATGGCTATTTAGCACAAACAAGGAGACCCCAGGCGCAATGGCAGATAATTTTCAGGCGCGCAAATTGCGATAAAAACACGCAATCAAGATAATATCTGACGCCAATTGTCAACGGTCTGTGAGCCGCGTTATCCGCAATATCTAGCACGCGCCAATACTGTGCGGTAATTATGGATGTGGTTCTGCGATTGTGGCTATAGCAACAATATTGTCACATTCATCGGGGAGGCCACTATATTTTATAACGTGCAATTGTGTTATCTCTATGAAATGTTTTTTTTTTTCATAGCACTAGGGGGCAAACGAGCAATCGGAGCCTTTTGATGACTACCGACGCCCATGGACGTTCGCATGATCGTTACGCAGATGCGTGCCCCACTGGGCCACCGGCTACTCACAAACTACACGAAACTCGACAGCGACGCTGTCACTTTACGCCGGTATCAAGTGAGCGAGAGGTACTTCTCCGGTCGTGCTGCCCAATTCCATTGCATAGGAGGATGTAGTGTCATGCACCATGCATGGCACTACCTCCTAAGCAGCATGGCACTACCTCTTCACAACATAACATTAAATTAAAAAACAAAAATTGAGACAGCGTGGACATAATGCATTTATTGTACCTATCTACTAATGAATGTCTCGCGTTACCAAGGTGTATGAACGCCACCAAAGTAAGTACAGTAAAATTTAACAAGCTCTTGCTGTTGAAGCAGGTCACATAGAATTATAAACAACGACATAAAAACAGTACCACCCCACTAACGGAGGTGGATAAAAAAAGTATACAGAAGATAGGCAAAAATGCGAAAACTCTAAATATTCGTCTTGAAAGTTGGCAGTACCTTGCTGCAACGAAACACAATTAAGATTTTTTTATGATATAGGAGGGCAAACGAGCAGCCGGAGCCATTTTCATGACTTCCGACGCCCACAAACATCCGCGTAGAGGCTGTACAGATGCGCTGCCCTCCTTTCTCCTCCCACCTCCATGGGCCACCGGCTACTTACGCAACGCACGAAACGCGACAGCACAGCTGTCACTTTACGCCGGTCTCGTGTAAGCGAGAGGCACCTCCCAGGTCGTGCCGGCCCAATTCGACTGCATGCAAGCACGCAGTGTGGCACTACCTCTTACCAAAAGATGTCTCTTTCCTTCTAATGTGCCTGAAACTGACATACCGCACGAAACGCGACGCTGCGCATCATGTGAGACCACCTCTGGTACCGCTTAATATATAAAAACTAATACTACTTAAAGTGTTATGTTCATCGGAGATACATCTGCCGCCCGCATCCGCGGTACAAAGGTGTAGACAAACACATTTTATGTGCCCACTGATGGACTCCACACCACTTTATTATGACGTACTTATACTTTAGTGTAGGTTGTAGCGATTACATCGTGTGGCACGTTGTACATTGACGGGTTAAAACAATATTGTGTCTGTAATAAAGGAGATAGTCCATTTCAGGTGTGGTCTTGTACCAATGTATTATGAATAGAGAAATACGTTATGTCTATTTCAAAAACAAAATACTTTACTTAAAAGGAATTGAATGAAACCTTTTAGAATATGTTAAGAATTTATGAAGATTAGGATCTTGAAGCCTATTTATATGTAATTTCTTTCAAACGACGATACTCGTATTGTTTTTGAAAGGTCGAATTGAACGAACACGTACCTACGCCATAGTCAGTGTTACTGTTTAAATAAATCGATTATTGAAATTGAAATTAATTAGATATACCAAACTGGACTTACACTGCATACAATTTTTCACCTCTTCTTTCAGCCAAAACTATTAACTGGATTCTACGCATTTATAATATTATCTAGTTCTTTTATGTGTTGCTTTATCTTTCTGTGGTGGCTTCGCGGTAATTTAATATATACTTCTATGATACCGAGCAATGTACTGCTACACTCGCGCTCGCACACAGTACCTGCGCACGCGCACGCCACTTCGCGTAATTATGACTATTGTTGTATCTCCAATACGCACAATGACAATATACTAACGGTTTACCGCAACTGCCAGTTTTTTAGTCGCCATAAAATAGGCATTCTTTTTTTAAATTCAAATTTTTCTGACGCTTTTGAGTTATTCTTTTTTTAATCTAATTGTATTGTCAATTACAAATTCCTTATTTAAATTCAAATATAAATGTCATCCAAATTTAAATCCAGTGTCTCTTTTTTATTTTATTCCATTTTTATTGTAATATACTAATCTACGATTAATAGCATGATATATTAAGTTAATTATACATTAAAGTCATATAATAAATTTAACACTTTTACATTTATTAAATTATAAATATTTAAATTATAAATAGTAAATTACTAAGCAGGTCGTAATAATGTTTGGCAAACAAAATTACTTAATAATAAAAATAGACATTGTGAACAATGAAAGTACCTATCAAACAAAATTGTAATTTTGTCTTCACTTTAATTGATTGATTTTAATAATAATATCTGTGTACTATTTGAATTTACGTATTTCCTAGGTATGCAAATCACTATAAGATATTCCAATTTACGTGAAATTTTCGCTTTATTTATACTAGTAGTATTTATTAATTAAGTCAATAACACCCAATATATATATATTTACTTTATTGATAACGGTAAAATTGTAACGAGGACAAGACAACTATAATTACGGTTTTAGGTAAATGACGTGGGAAGAACTCCCGAAGTTTTCCCAAATTATAATCATGGGTTCTTGAAATACCATTATTTAGGGTTGTCACATTATTTCTGTTAAGAGCTACTTAGTGGCTATAAGTCATTGCAATATTGTAATTTGTACTGCCAGGAGCCAGTAAAGGATCATTGTCTGGGGAGGGAAAGGAGTCGGTCCATTTCAGGTGTACTCTTGTACAGATAACAATAAATAAAGAAAAATACATAGAATTAAAAAAAAATACATTAAGTTCGTTGAACTCACGAAATAAAATGCACGAAACATCTAAAAATTCAAGTTTTACTTTTAAATGACAACACTTGTCAAGATGGCGCGTTTCAACACAAGTGTTATATTATTCTGTGATACTAAAAAAGTTTATCCCATGAGGTTTCATCATCATTGTTTGATCACAGTATTTTTAAAATCAAATACTTTATTTATATTTAACTTTAAAAATGCTGTAATTCGAGGCCGATTGATGGACTTGCAATGTCAATTGTTTGACAGATACGTCAACGTCAGAGTTCTAAGCAAGACGCCATTGTTATTATTGTCATAGAGTTGCTTAATGTGGAAAGATTATATTTATTGGGCGTCTGAAATAAAGACGTATCCATGATTTAAACTATGCAAATGTTGGTCAAATTGTATTTCCTTTATGCCATTAACTGTACAAGAGTACACCCAGGGCTCATACAATTTTGGACCGTCTCCTTTGAATTACTCCTCCTATTTTCTTCTGATTACTTCCTTTACAATACAGCTTTAGATTTTCCCTTGTGCTACCTGCCATTACTTTATCACTTGGCTACTTGGGCCCAGTCACACAAGCCCATCGACATTCGGGGTCCGGCGATCATTGATCAAGTTGGCGCTGTCGAACCTGGCAAGTCAAGCGCAGCAGCGGAAGAAATGATGGGCCCGGAATTAAACACAACTGCATATTATCAACCTTGTGTATGATAAAATACCTCAAGTGAGTAAAAAAAAATCTTTTCCGACTTTAGAATGTTTGTACCTATATTGCCCGCTGATTCAAACTGGTGTATATAAAAAGAAAAATATAATGAAATGGGTGTGCAATTAAGTGCACAAATTAAGACTTCTACTGTTATACTTAAATGGGAAAGTTGGTACCTACCTATGTTTAATATGCTTTCATCCAAAAACTAGAGAACACATTTTGATAAAATTTGACGAAGATAGTTATTAATACGATTATATTATGTGAATGTGAAAAAAAAGCCAAGTACAATTTAATAATTTGCGGTTTTGACTCGACACACTATCGTTTTGTGTCGAGTCAAAGACACATTATATAAATGAAAAATATTTTAAGACGATTTTCATAAAAATATCTTGTATCAGTATCTACTAGTCCACGACTGGCCAAAAATATATCATTATTATTTTATTAAAGTTAGGCCATAGTTTTTCATTATCACACGGGATAATCTAACGAAATTAATCCTATTAAATTAAAATCCTATCAACATTTTTAAGTTACACAGACCCAGACCAGTTAATATCCGAAAATTACTCCTTTTTATTACAGTGGCGTAAAAGCATACTAGTTTTGAAATAAAGAGGGACAATTCAAAGTAGAGTCAACCCTACAGACATCGCACCGTCTTCAGTCCACAACTATCAATTATTGTATTTAATACCACCCAGTAGACCATAATTTAGTTCAATTAGATTTGTCTCTGGTTTTCTCAAATTATTTATTTATTTCATAAATATCGCCAAGACTCTTTAACGCTCGAGTTGTGTGGGATTTTTGGGATTTCCGCTTATTGCAATGAAACGGTTATTATCTTTCTATTCGGCTACAGAATATGGCAATTATAGACAAACTCCTCGCTTGAATTTGCTATTACTATTGCTTAAGAAATCATAGATTACAATTATTAAATGCATAATCCGCCGATATAAGTGGCATGAATAAGTTTTTCTTGAATTTATTAGAGTATGCTCCTAAAAAATGATTTATGTCACGCAGTATAAAAGAAATATAGAAAACTAGCTTTTGCGCGGCTTCGCACGTTAAACTAGATATTAATATACATTTAAATTTTCCTCTTGAATCACTCTATCTAATAAAAAAAATCTGTATCAAAATCTGTTGCGTCATTTGAAAGATCTAAGCATTCAGACTCACAGACGGCGATCGCGATTATGCCTCATCTTGCAGCTTGTCGATTTTTATTATTTTTTTATTCTTTACAAATTTATTATTTACAAGCGGTGTGTATCAGTTCTGAAATATGACTGAATTTTCCTTAAAACCGAATACGATTCTGAAGCGAAGAGTTCGAAAGTGACGTAAGCATTGTACAGCGCTACACTTATTACGCTCAAATTCACAATATTCAATTTTTATATTTTTTCATGTTTCTTTTTTTTATCATGCGTTATTTGTTACGGAGTGAGCTCGAAAATTACTAAAATATACCATTATTATATACAGACTGGTATATAGAGCATTAACCCTCAAGCGGGTGGTTGGTACTATTTTACCCCAGACGATTCTAACAGATTTGCGATATAATCATATCGTCGATTTGTAATTGAATTAGTAGAAAATACCCCAGTACTAACAACACTCGGGATTAGCAGATGCAGCTAACCCTACCGCGGAATGGTCCAGTTTTCGTCCCACAGTTTTGGCCACGCGTGTATTGTTAACAGTTTAAACTACATATTACGACAACAATGACCGTTTGTTTGATAATGGCTGGCCACTTTTGAATGCGGTGCGGACTAATTAGTTGATGGCGCGTGCTCGGTAATAGGCAGTTGAGTTTATGATGTAATTTTAAAGGGTTATATACTTTATGTTATGTAAATATCTTTGGAATATATTCACAGTATAAATCGGCATATGGGTATATGAATAGAATAGAATCCTACTAATATTATAAATGTGAAAGTTTGTATGTTTGTTTGTTTGTTTTTTATTCCTTCACGCAAAAACTGCTGAACCAATTTACATGAAATTTGGCACACAAATTGAGGATAACGTGGATTAACACATAGGATCATTTTTATGCCGAAAAATATTCCTATGGGATGCCATGGAATGATTTTGTATTTTCCACGGGATCGAAATTTTCACGGGTGAAACCGCGGGCCACAGCTATTAGACTATATTTTTATTTGTAAAACATAGGAATTACAAGTTTTAAACAAAATAGACATACAAATTGGTTCTAACTCAGTGTTTTTGTATAGAGCATATTTCGTTCATTAAAATCAAATGCACTGGTGCGTCATACGCAAATTATATAGGAATACATAGTTCTTACGTGACACTGGCATAAAAAGATGGCCATAAATAAGGGTTTTTACATCTAACCTATATCTATCAATCAACTAGACACCATTAAAATCCAACTCATACCATAGTTCTCAAAATCTATAAAATCGTCACATTCCACGCGCCACAGAATATCTACTTTACTGTTAAATTGTCATTTTGAACTCTTAACGCGTCATAAAACATTGACAAATCGCACGAATTACAAAAGTCAGTGGTCCGAATAAGCGCGCCTTAAAGAAAGAAAGACAAACACTCAAATGGCATATTAAATAGAAATTTATGAGTTGGTTATTGGTAATAAAACTCGGCAAACCGCTAAACCAATATGTTACGCGTACGGCACACGGACGTGAATGTTAATGTTATATGCTAATGACAATATCTCAAGTGGTATCGAATACGCGCGCGCTGTACGGTTAAGTACACTCGCGCGCATAGTCGTTAAACGAAATACATATTTTATTATACTTACATGTCAAATTATACATATAATTATGTACATATTATTATTTTGTTATTTTTTATTGTTTCTATAAACAGTACGACGACAATAGTATATTATGTAACTAGTGAATAAAGGACGGATTTAAAGCGAGGGCCGTAGATGAGTCACGAGCAAGTGAAGGATTCTAACGATTGAATCACGAGCGCAGAGAGTGATTTAAGATGATTGAATCACGAGAGCAGCGAGTGATTCAACTGTTAGAATCCTGAGCGACGCGAGTGATTCATGGCCCTCGATATAAATTCATACTTTATTCAGGAGTTGTATACTATACTTTATACAATGATTACGAGAAAAAGACATGATTAAAGCGAAAATAGAAATTTAATCAAGAAATGAGAAATGTTACATTAATTGAAATGGACATTAAAATCAGAGCAATGACTGAAATAACTCTTACCAAAAAAAAAGTAGTTTTTGGCATATCTAGGTCTATCTCTAACAAATGTTTTTGTCTCATTAACAGTTGTGACGAGGAGTGTACCGGCGGGGCCATATGCCGGTACGGTTCTAATTTAAATACATGAAGGGGTTAGCTCCGCCACATGTACCCCGGGGTCCACCAGGCACCGGCCCGTACTATTTTTAACTTGTGCTTTAGGGTTGATTTACTGTTTTTTTTTAATATTAGCTACCTTGTAACATACCTTCCCCTGTCGTAGTTGGGTAAATATCCAAATATGAAATTTAGGTTATGTTTGTAGATCACCAGATTTTACCCGCGGCTTACCTCGTATTATTTAAACTATTCTTTTTTTTGATAGATATCCTTTTTAATACTTCTAAATATTGGTAAACCAACATGTTATAGAATATTATAATATTGGCAAAACGTCTTGCATCTAAGTTCATAATGTTTATTTTATTTTTTACACGTGCCAACATTGCCAGTTGTCGTAACTACCTTTTCCTGTGTAACAAGCTAACGAAATAGACATGTGAAAGTTGCTCCTGTGCCTTTTATTTGAACCAAGCCCCTATCTAAAATGTAAACCTACAGTCCGCTGCCTGGGTAGAGAAGGAGGAGAATCAACATATTTAATTACACGTTTTCCTTCACTAAGAAAGAAAGAAAGAAAAAAAGAAAGAAAGATAGAAAGAACTACGAGTTTTATTTGTATAGGTACGTTTCCTGATAACCGATTCGGTAGTTTTCGCGTGTAAGTGTAACAAACAAACAAACATACATTTTCATTTTATTTATAATATTAGTAAATAATTACGGAATCTGTGAAAGACCCGCCCCAATCGCACTGGCTCTATTTAACTGCAATGAAGCAATTTCTGCTCTTATAAAAGTTTAAAAAGACAAGAGATACTGATAGATATATTAAGGCCCACGGTAGCTGTGGCGCCAAGTTCAACATCACCCCAGTCACGGTCCATCGACGCACATCTGTTGTAGCGCCCGCATCAACCTAATACATTACGATAATTGTATTGTACGTATAATACAATAATTGTATTGTGTAACAAATTTGTTTACTTAATGCGGGCGTATTAGCGGTGTAAAAATATTGACACCTCGACCATTGGCTGCTCATTAGTGATATTATAAATGTTGAATGATATTAATGGGGCTGATTTGGACCCCCTCCGAAGATGCTGCCACCTTGCCGTGATGGGGAGGCTGGCCTGCCTCTGTGATCCTCATGACTGTGCCGAACAGGGCTACCCGTACCGGACAGGCTTGAGGGGAGAGGTCAGAGTAATAGAAGCTCAGTTGAGGAGTCCTCCACCCGTCCCTCTGAATCAGCAGACGGCGGCGTGGATTGGGACGACTGGTGGGTCCGTTCGGACTCATTTAAGTGCTCCTTTGGAGTACTGGCGCCAGGGGTCAGGGTCGGAGCCGGACCACGTGATTCCGACGACGAGTAGTGACTATTGGTGGATTGGTGAGGATAGTTCAACCTAATTGAATTTAAGTAATAGTTTAAGTCCTGGATGGAAGCGAGCCGAGATCGATCATCATAACGATGAAAGATGAGATGATGATGATGATGATGATGATGATGATGATGATGATGATGATGATGATGATGATGATGATGAATTCCTTAACCGTTGTATCAATTCGTTGAAATAATTTTAATATTAAAATTGTAACAGTTGCGCTATAACTTACTTGGATTATAAACAAATATGCAAATATTTAACTATTTAGTATTTAAATTTCAATTGTTAAATTATGTCTAAACAAATAACGATAATACTTTGTCCCAATGGCAGTTATCAAAATGGCGATCTCAAGACAGCTGCGAGACGTGAGCAGTTAAATTCTTACGAAACATATCTCAATTATATTAATTAATTAATTTAATTAATTACGTCCAAGGTTATATTTCGGCGCGAACGGAAACGCAACTTAATAAAATAATAAATTTTATGAACATAACTAGCAGTGCCCCGCGGTTTCACCCGCGTTTAATTTCTAAGTAATCCATATAAACTTTAACACCCTATTTCACCCCCTTAGGGGTTGAATTTCTAAAAATCCTTTCTTAGCGGATGCCTACGTCGTAACATCTACCTGGATGCCAAATTTCAGCTTGATCCGTCCAGTGGTTTGGGCTGTGCGTTGATAGCTGGCTATGTCACGTTTGAGTTTTATATATATAAATGAACATAATTTCATTAAAAAATATATAAGTATTTTTTAAGAGGTAAGATATTATTGCAAAATCAGTATTATTAGGATTGGCGCCAATCGCTCACTTATCGTGCCGGCCCTATTCGGCTGTATGTCTGCGCTATCTCTCACTGAACTGCTTGAATTGGGCCCTATAGGGAACAAAAGACCACAGTGACGACCAAACAGCTGGTCTGGTCAAATCAGCATCTTAATAAAACTCGAATCACCTTCAGCCCTGTGATGGGAAGAGGTAGTGCCATGCTGCATAGGAGGAGGTAGTGCCATGCACGGTGCATGACACTACATCCTCCAATTCAACGGAATTTGGCCGGCACGACCGGGGAAGTACCTCTCCAGCCGGTGGCTTAGCTTATTAGGGGGAGTGGGGGGTGATAGGAGGGCATCGCATCTGCGTAACAACATGCGAATTTCCATATCGGCGGTCCATATAGNGGTCTTCAGAAGTCTCCGATCGCTCGTTTGCCCCATTATGCTATAAAAAAAAAAGTCCGAGCGGTCATGTACAGTCTGGTTGTGCTGATGTATTGTGAGTCAGTCAACGACAAAGACAGACTTTGACTGTTTGTTTGACTTTCTCTGTTTTGAAAAAAGCTGGTAGGTAGAGGTAGCAGCATAGCGATCTTTACACCGGTATTATAAGCGGGAGGTATCTCCCAGTAGCTTTTTTATCGTATAAGGGGGCAAAATTCTCCCTCCATGGGCCACCGGCTACTTACACACAGCACAGCACAGTTATCACTTGATGTCGATATTGTCAATCGTGTAAGCGAGAGGTATATCCTAGATCATGCCAACCCAATTCGGCTGCACGCATTCATGCAGCGTGGCACTACCTTGGACCGAGGTTAAAATCCAATCAGATAATTCCAAGCCAAACTACGCTGACGTCACTGCAATCTTAACCCGAACAGCATAGTACGGCTCCTCCTCAAGGCGCCGGAGCGATGGAGGCGTCGATAAAGACCAGCCATTACAAATAATTACCGGTGACCGCGGCCCCTCGGGAAAGCACCCTTTAAGGAAACGCACACCCCTCATGAGCGCGGTTAATGGAGTGTGCGATTGTCCTTACTTAAAAGTACGTTACTTGGGTACGCGCGCCGCACACACTATAGACGGAGCCTACACTTGTTGACTGCGTGATAGTGATGCGACTCGAGTAGGAATTTGCGACTCGAGTCACTCGAGTAAGATTGTTCCCTCACTCGAGTTATACTCGAGTAAAAAGCCACTCGAGTGACGAGTTCACTCGGCGACTAGAGTGTACCTACTCGGCAACCCGAGTGTATTCGGCGTGTCCCAAGTGAACTCGGTCAACTCGGAGCACCGTGTTCATCCGCTGACTCGGGTTCACTCGGTAACTCGAGTGCTCGTTCACTCGAGTAGGATTTTTTTTCGAGTAAAAACATGACTCGAGTCGCTTCACTACTGCGTGGTATCTGCAACTTGATCTAATTTAATATTTACTCATTTTCACTAGGATGTAAGTAAAGTGTGTCGACCATCCTGGACTTTCGTTGAAAGAGATAGTGGCACGCTGCATTGCACACAAATTGGGCCTGCTCGAGCAAAAACATTCGACTCGGTCATATGTAAGTATCCGGCGACCCATATAGGGGGAGAAGAAAGGAGGCCAACGCATCTCTATAATCTCCATGCTCCGTCTGCTCGTTTGCCCTCATCCGGATAATGTCTGTTTCCTATGTGTGATAATCTGGAATAGCATAAAATATTTATAACCCAAACTAAAGTCGAAGTGGATGGAGATCGTCGTGAAATGTCTGTATCATTTCATTTACTTTGCTAATGTCCTAGCTAAGCTTCATTACCTGAGATCATAATATAAACAAAATTAATCAAAAATGAATCAATGAATGAAATTTTATAACTTAGATTCATTAACGTTTATAAGAGACTTGGTGTCTATGCTAGGATAAATCATGTGTTACAAAAATATAAAACGACTTCTATTAGTCCGGTGTCTGCGACGTCCTTTATCCATATAATATCTGTAAGTCCATCATACACTTAAGTCGATGCCTAATGGGTACTTAACAGTGTTTAATTATTGTTTTATATGACCGACTTGGAAAGGGAAGTTATGTCGAGAGATTTTGTGCCACACTCATTAAATGGTATAATAATCTTTAATAATTAGTTAATTAAAAAAATAAACAGCGTATATTTATATTAATTAAGCGCTTATTTATATTAATTATTTTTGGTTTGTTTTATTAGGCTTAAAACTATGCATGTGATGTTTAAAGTGGATGAAGGGTACTTTTTCGGGTCTAAATTTATGCTTTGGAACTTTTGGAAGCGAAGAGAAGCTGGATACACCTTCATCAGATCATTATGGGTGCTCGACAGGTGTTGAGAAGGGTGATTCGTGCAGGATATTTTTTTTATTTAGTGTCAACTCAGAGACAGTCATAGAAATCATACTTTTTAATAATATCAATTAAAGTTTCTTTGGCCAATTTTCGACTAAAGCGTGGCTTATCTTTATAGAGAACTAGCTTCCGCCCGCGGCTTCGCCCGCGTGTATTTCGGATTATAAAAAATCCCTATAAATTTTAACTTATTATGTTATTCTAATATGAAAGCTATATTACTGTAAAGTTTCATGAAACTCCGTTCAGTAGTTTTTGTGTAAAGAGAAGAGTAACAAACATCCGTACAAACTTTGGCATTTATAATACTAGCTTCCGCCCGCTGCTTCGCCCGCGTGGAGTTCGGACTTCAAAAATGGTACAAAATTTTTACTTATTATGTTATTCTGATATGAAAGCTATATTTAGTAAAGTGAAAGAGTAACAAACATCCTTGCAAACTTTCGAATTTATAAAATAATTATATAATATAATAATATATAATATTAGTAGGATATACTACTAAATTTGTATAGTTTTTAGAACTGTGTGTCTGTCTGTCGTGTACTAATTGATCCTACCCTTGTCTCATTTAAGCGGGAAAAATGTCGCGTATAATCCCAGGTAACAAAAGTATAATTTATCAAGCTCGAACTTTAGGCATGTGTAAGAAAAAATACGTAGTAAGCACTAAGCAGGTACGCCGCAAGCGTCAAGCATAGTACCTACTTCCGTACCTAATACCTATGTTCTGTACCTATGTCCGCCACCCTCAGTTGTGGCACAATTCTCGTTTCGTGCTGTGTAGCCGGTGGCCCATGGAGGAGGAAGGAGGACAACGCATGCAGATGTCTATGGGCGTCGATAGGAAAAAGGCTCCGACAGCTTGTTTGCCTTCTTATACTATTAAAAAGAACAATGTATATATAGTACAACTAATTCTTTTTCCAAACAAGTCATCAACTTTTTACTATTGTCTTATTTTTCTTAGATATTTTTTATTGTTACAACTAGCTTTTTTTTAAAATACTTATAACGACTTCATTTTATTATATTAATAATAGTATTAAAAGGTTAAATGCCGCAACACTCGGCCGGGCCACGGCCAAGGACAAACCTTATCTTGTCTGATAACACGAGTTATTACGAGCTCACCAGTCCCCAGTGGCCTGATCGACTTAGTTTTATACAGAAATGTATATTTTATTACCGTTTGAACTATAAAATGTATAAAAAAGTTAGACATCTGCTAATTAAATAGATATTTATATGCTAAATAATGTTTTAATTACAACTGTCGAAAAATATGAAATAGGAAAAAAAATATAAATAAAATATTGCAATAGGCACTACACCTACTTAAATTAATTGAGTATATTACTCACCTACAGGTAAGTATGCCACAAGTAGGTGCCTCAACTTAACCCCTTAAAGCTTGTAGCTTAAGAGCTCTTATACTAACATTTATAACCCGTAATTTTCCATTCACGAAACTAATTCCAGTAAACATAAAGAATGCATTGAAATTTTATAAATTATAATCGCATGAAATTTGGCACACACATAGAGAGTAACTTGGATTAACACATAGGTTTTTATGCTGAAAAAATGTTCCTATGGGATGATTTTCCACGATATCGAAATTTGCGCGGGTGAAACTGCGGGGCGCAGCTAGTATGTAATAAATTATACAAATGTTACCTATTTAACAAGTCTGTTGTTAAATTTCGCCCGAGCCGTAAACAGCGGCGCGGCTGGTCGCGGCTGGTCGCGGGATCGGTTCCCGGCCGCTGCGCACGGCCCCTCGCTAATAAACTGCACACGCCATTGGCGATATCATGTTTGTTACACTCGATCGGTGTGTAATGCGAGGGTCGCGGGTTCGATTCTCGTGGGCCGATTTGTGATACGAAGATGCTATGCACACGGACAAGCCACACGATTCGCAGCGAACTTTTCTTTTTTTTTTTTTTTTTT
>LUGF01038195.1:474092-484332 GCA_001625245.1 Calycopis cecrops
AACCGGAGCCATTTTCATGACTACCGGCGCCCACAAACACCCGCATAGAGCCTATACAGATGCGCTGCCCTCCTTTCTCCTCCCACCTCCATGGGCCACCGGCTACTTACACACCGCACGAAACGCGACAGCACAGCTGTCACTTCACGCCGGTCTCGTGTAAGCGAGAGGTACCTCCCCGGTCGTGCCGGCCCAATTCGACTGCATGCTTGCATGCAGTGTGGCACTACCTCTTACTAAAACTTTTCTTCGCGATTTGAATTCATGTAGGTGTTAATGTCGTGGAAGGGAATAAAAGTCCAATACGGCTTCATCGGAGACAAGTTTGGATTCGAAAGGAAGACCCCCCACTCTCCCGCAGATGGGAGAGTTGCATCCCGATACGACTGAGTTTGTAATAGGTTAACTATTATTATCATGGTCAGATGGACCGAGAGGCACCTCTTCTCTCGACTCTAAGGAGGCCAGGTTATTTGTATATATTTTGATCATATTCCTTCGAAATTCATATATATTTTTCAAGATAGTTATTGCATTATTACTATAGCATGGTTACTATGCACTAAGTACGATACTATGCATGGATTTCGTTCAGTACTATTGGCATATCTCTATGTTCCATGCTAGAAATAATGACTTTTCTCCTCTGTGTTTCACAGACATGTGCTTTTTCAATCTCACCTACCACAGTAGCCTGAAAATTTTCAGACCTTTTTACAGGTTATGAGGTTCTCAGAATTAATTGCCTGAACTGTTGAGTCGATAGTATATTACTTTGTCGTTCAATGAGAGACTTTCAAGAACCCTATTTTAATTAAATTTTCAAGTACAGATAATTAATTCTCTGTTATTAACGAATAATGTTCACACTGACTACTTTCCCTAAGTCGGGTGCATACGTGAAGCCCCTGCTACATAATACGCAGAAAAACATGAGAAGGGTAAAAAGGGTTTGTACATGTTTGAACTAGAACGCCGTGTCACCGTTTAATAATACATTTCTGCTGGACAATGCGCGCAAGTGACAGCTCCGTCATGTTTGTTTATTTAGGGAGTAGCTTGCACAAACTTTACGATATTTTAAATGTAAGTTCTGATGGTCTGAAATTACCGTGTAAATTTTTATATACTTCCATAGATAACAGATCTATTTGATAATGTTAGTTAGGCTTTTGAAAATAATTTTTTATTGTACTTTCTTTTTAAAAGTGGGGCCATCATCGTCAGACTTTTTCCGTCCACTGCTGGGCGCAGGCCTTCCCAAGTGCACGCCACAGCTTCAGCTTCGTCTCCAGACTCTGCCAGTCACTTTACGAACTTTGCTCCATCGGTTTAAGTTCCTGCGCAGACGTGACCCTCCCACTGCCACTTCAGCTTGCTAATTCTTTAGGCTCTTCTATAAAGAAAGAAAGAAAGAAAAACACTTATTCGGACACAATACAAGAGACAACAACAACAGAGTATACACAAGATAACACATACAGACAATAACATTCTATTACATTAAGACATTAAGACAAATAAAGATTGCCTCAAAACGTATTGTAAGGACCAAAACGGTGTGCTTCAATATAAGTAGGTATTTATTAATTATTTGCGGCAAATTATTATCAAATTAGTGACTATTTAAATCAAATTATTTCCGTAATACTAAAGGATATTTAAATGCCTTTTAAATGCAGATTTCTTTGCTTCGATTTCAGGCGAACTCTCACTTATCAAGACTAGTCAAAACGCCATCTTTTTATGCCTCACCTGTGTAATTTGCAGTGTAACTGTAAATCAAAAAAGATCATAAAACATATTTTTATTTAGATTTGAATAAATATGAGTAGGTACTTAGTATAAACGATGAAAAATGATCTATTTATCATCAAAAATTCTTGACTCAGCACATCCGTCGTATACGTACAGAACATTTATCATAAGCTGCAAATATTTACCATCAATCAACGGGATTTTGCATAATAAAAATCAAAATATCTACTGTTAATACCCTGTGACGTGGACTTTTTAATCTGTGCCCCCTAATGCTTAGTCACGTAAAAAACGTCTATGATCCAGAGTGCGTCGTTATCTGTTGTCTATGGCCTATTATAGTCTATGGCGCATTATAGTCTATGGCACATTATAGTCTATGCCCCCTATTGTCGAACGTCAATAAACAAAGATTAGCGAAATAGGGATATCATTCTCTAAGCCCGCCCTGTACAAAATTTAGATGTAAATTCTTATTTATTTGTTGTTAGGGATTTGGCAATTAGATTTTTAAAACTAATAAAAACGTGATTCTAATCCTTAAGCCCTTTGTAACTTGTGTAATAGATAACAAACAATATAAATTAGCTTGGTCTAGATAACACTATGCTGTATGCAAATTTCCCTAGCCGCAATTTGCCCCAAGCCTAATTGCGTCGACTGCAAATGAAAATTGGACTTAACGAGATTTGGGAAAATCCCGTGTGCGTCGCTCTCTCTATTTCTTTTCTTTTTATCTCCTCTGGGGTTAATGTTAATTCTTCTTCTCTGGTTTATTGTAAAGACTATCATATTTATTTTCATCCGAACAAACAATTCGGTCCAAGTATTCATTTCCATTTACTCTCCTATTCAGATGTGACGACAGTCTGACAACGGGAGAGAAGTCGTCTCGCACGATCGTCGGCTTAAAGTACTCTACCGAGGCACGGGGGTGTAAGACCGCCAACTTTCTGAGTCCGGACTGTTATTAGAAATTCAAAAATCACGTTTACACTACACCGGTCGGGACTCGAACTCGCACAGTCTGGGTTGAACATGCTTACCACTAGACCGTGAAGCAGTCAATAATATTTTTTTATAGCGTAAGGCCGTAATGGGCAAACGAGCAATCGAAGCCATTTTCAAGACGACCAGCGTCCATAGACAACCTCATATAGCTTATACAGATGCGTTACCCTCCTTCCTCCTCCTCCATGGGCCACCGGCTACTTACATACCGCACGAAACGCGATATTAAAGTCGTGACTCGATAAATGTAACAAAATTTAATTATTATTTACAAAGCGTCTTATTAAGAATATACAGGGTTACATTTTGGTCACCGGCCAAATTTTAAAACAAGGAGATAAACATCAATTCAAGGGTGTGTTTTAAATTTTACCGTCTAATTATAATATTTTGTTAAATAAAAATCGATTTGAAATAATCCTTAAAAATACATCGACCGTTGTTCGCACACGACGTGTATCGACCTCAAGGTAGTGACGCCGACCGTAGCGACTCGCGAGTCGCGAGTCACGTCACGTGGTGACCAATAAATATGTTTCATGGGATAAAGTAATTGTATCTAATTATTTTTTATTTCTTTTTATTTCATAAATCGAATGTATTATTGATTCTGAACCATACCTGAAAATTGTACCTGTATTGTAGAAAGGTTTGGGTTCCTCATTTAGGAAGACTATTTGCAGTACAGTAGCCGGCCCGGGAGATATACAAGTGCCAAATGGTCTGCCGTATGACGTCATTGAAAATATAGTACGCTGATAAAATGTGATGCCAGTTCATAATTGTGCTTCATAATTTGGTGATTATATAAAAACAAAGGCTAGTTGTTTCCATCGATGTATTTCGATTTACATTTTAATTTAATTACATGGCTGTTTCCGAAACGGGGTGCCTGTTCGGCTCAAGTCTTGGAAGAAGAAGGGAAGAAAAAATCACTTCACTTAATTGTCATTGCACTGCCACAGAGTGTATATAGTGTTGCTAGTTGTACACTGCGCTTATGTCGCGACTACACTGCCGTCTGTGACTAAAAGGTCTGTTTACACTGTGTTACACTCACTCGCGGCGCGAACATGCTCCCCCCCGTTGAGACGCAGTCTTCAACTCTGCGGTTCTTCAACAGGGAGAAGAGGGCAGAGACGCACGAAAGGGCGCCTGTAAATCCCGGTGGCCGTCTTGACCTCAGCCACCCGGGAAACTCCGTCTGCTCCAGAGAATAACTGGACCACGCGTCCAGTGCGCCAACACAAAGGCGGCGCCGACTCCTCGGCCACGAGGACGAGGTCTCCAACCTCCAAGGCAGCCTCGTTCCTCCTCCACTTGGTACGCTGCTGCAGCTCCGCAACATATTCACGCTGCCATCGCTGCCAAAAATGAGCCTTCACCGCTTCCAGCCTCTCATATCGCCTTAGCAGAGGCGAGTCGTCACTCGGTAGCGCGGTGGGCAGCGCGTTGAGTGGGCGTCCAATCAAAAAATGTCCTGGAGACAGGAATAAAAAATCGTCAGGAGACGAAGACAACGGGCACAAGGGCCGGCTATTGAGAATTGCCTCCACTTGCGCGAAAAGGGTAGAAATTTCCTCGAAGGTAAAGTGGGAATTCCCCATGACCCGCCTGATATGGTATGATTAAAGTTAAAACATGCACTAGCAGCGACACGCGGTATCACCTGCATAACCTGCGTACTACACACCTGTTACTAGCAGCACGATGGTACCAATGGCCTTCATCGATAGACAAGCAATCTAGCACAGAAATAATTTTTACAAGAAATAAGCGCGTTCATCCAAAGAAACAAACTCTTAAGCTTTATAAAATTAGATATAAATATTTAAAAAGAAGGTACTACTGGATAAATGTAAATATTTATTAACAATAACCTTTGATAGACAAAAAACCGGTCAAGTGAGAATCGGGTTCGCACACCGAGGGTTCCTTGCACCCCATCCCCACTACAATTTTGGACAAACTTATATTTGTAGATACACAGTTTGTATTGAGTATTAATAATATCCGTTTTCACCGGTCCGGTACGGTCATCCGGTACGGAACTCTAATAGGCAAAAAGAAATGAATGTAAATTAAATTATAACTATGCAGAGCCATCTATAATATACTCGTGTACTACGTCATCACGAGATCGAAGTTGGTTCTTCACAAACAGTATTCATTTAGCCTTAATTTCGATTTTATCGATTTATATTTATTTATTATAGACAAAGAGGATTCAAAATTTAAATACAATAGAACTTTAGATTTATTCAGAATTTTTATGCATTATCGTAGAGAACGCCATCTTTTGGCGTATACGTCAACTATCCTTTAACCCAGTTTATTACATAATAACACAAGTAGTCAACAGATGGCACTTTATCATTATCATTTTTTATGAAAGAAGACGAAATTATACGTCCTAAATAACCTAATAAATTAAATTCAAAAATCAATCTTCACACAAGTAAATATATTTATTTTTCTAGAGCTATTTTAAAACGGCAATGTACGAAATGAACATGTGCATGTATTCACTGTACAGTGGCGAAGTGAATATAAAATACTTGGTACTGAACTATTTTCTATCTCATTTCTGCATGGGTAAGTAATTATACTAAAAACTGCACCTACACACTACTTGAGTAAACTCCTAACAACAAGAATATAAAGTGCGCAAGAGACAAGCGCGGTAAGCGCTGTGAAGCGTAAAGCACTACGCTGAGCAAATTTTACACGACTTTACTCATTCTATTTCGCTAGGAACAAGCTCCCAAATGCAAATTTCGTCTATAACCATAATACCAAGTCGTGGATATGTCCCATTTGCAGCGGCGCCGAGCGTGGGAAACTGTTACGGAGATACGTGAGGAGACACGCACCGAGACAACGCGGATGGTGCTCGCAGTTTTTGCTTCTAATTGCATCCTTCACATCTAATGAGTACAGACAATTCTTCACATCTTTATATCTAAAAGACAATAAAAGACAATTTACGCAGAAGAAATTAGGTAGGTACATTAGGTAGGTATTAGGTAAATTCATAGATTAGAATTCTTACGCATTCTAAATCTATGGGTAAATTAGGTACACGAATATCACTATTTAGGTAGGTGGTGATTTACCTAAGTGTGCAGTTTTAGTTTTTTTTATCCGACATGTCATTGTATAGCTTTTTTTTATTATATACAATGGGCAAACGAGCACTCGTAGCCATTTTCATTACCACCGACGACCATAGACATCCGCATAGAGCTTACATGGACGCGTTGTCCCCCTTCCTCTTTCTCTCTCACTTTACGCTGGTATTGCGCAACCAAGAAGTGTCGGCTGCATGCAACTAGCTTGGCACTACCTTTTATTATAAAGAGCATGATATAATCATACTAATATTATAAATGCGAATGTAAGTTTGTTTGTTACCCTTTCACGCGAAAACTGCTCAACCGATCATCATGAAATTTTGTACACATGTTCTTGGAGGTATTAGAAGTAACATAGGATAGCTTTTATCCCGAAAAAATGTTCCTGAGGGATGCCATGGAATGATTTTCCACGATATCGAAATTTACGCGGGCGAAGCCGCGGGGCGCAGCTAGTCTAATATACTACTAATATTATAAATGCGAAAGTTTATTATGTTTGTTTGTTTGTTACTCCTTCACGCAAAAACTGCTGAACCGATTTTCATGAAATTTGGCACACCCATAGAGAGTAACTTGGATTAACACATAGGATAGTTTTTATCCCGAAAAAATGTTCCTATGGGATGCCATGGGATGATTTTCTACCATGTGATCGAAATTTACGCGAGTGAAACCGCGGGGCGCAGCTAGTTTTATATAAATTGGAGAGCAAACGAGCTATCAGAGCCATTTGGAGTCTACCACAGAACACGACACAAAACAACATTTCATCATCAGCATCAAAGATGCCATCATAACCATAGACGTTAGTCATCCTACTCCTCGGGTTGCCCCGGTCGCGCCGGCCTTGTTACGCTGCAGACCTGCAACAACAGAATGTGCCTCACCCACGTGTTGACACAGGTATCGCGTATTTGCCCCGTCAGCGCCTGTCCGCTCACGTTGTATCTCGCTTATTAAGTAATTACTTACTCGGTGGTGAAACAAAAGCACTTCGGCGCATTCCTTTGTAATGTGAGTTACTTTGTGCCCCACGATGTTACCTAGTAAGTGTCATAGATTAGTAGTTGTAGATGCGCCATAGTTTTTACCTACTTTAGTACCTACCTAAGAGGAGTGCCACGCCTGATGCGGAGTTGGGCCGGAACGAGCGAAGAGGTTTTTTTTTTTTTTATGGTACCTATAGGGGGGCAAACGAGCAGTTGTAGCCATTTTGATGACTACCGACGCCCACAAACATCCGCATAGAGGCTATAGAGATGCGCTGCCCACCTTTCTCCTGCCACCTCCATGGGCCACCGGCTACTCACACACCGCACGAAACGCGACAGCACAGCTGTCACTTCACGCCGGTCTCGTGTAAGCGAGAGGTACCTCCCCGGTCGTGCCGGCCCAATTCGGTTGCATGCAAGCACAGCGTGGCACTACCTCTTACCAAAAACACACGCTCACATGATACCACATTAAAGTGAATGCTGTCCCGTTTTGTGCGGTTTGTGAGAAGCCGGTGGCCCATTGGGTGGCAGGAAGAATTAAGGGCAACGCATCTGCATAACAATCATGCGGATATCCATGTGCGTCGGTAGTCATCATGAAGCTCCGACTGCTCGTTTCACCTTATAATATAAAAATAATCAATAAATAAGGTCACAGTAGAAGGCCACTGCTAGGGTCCACGCAGGAATTCTATTGCTGATTCGTTTTATATGGCTTGTGCCGAAAATAGAGAATTTACCTTATCATAGAGTAGGTATATAATTTGGAGCGTAGACAAAGGAACGCATTTTCTTAGTTAGACTACAGAGATTTTTAAATATCAGAACTAAGTTTGCTCATTATAAAAGAATATTTTCCTGAAGTAAGTTTTCCTGAAAAAGAAAACAAAAAGCAAAAATTAACAAACATTAAATATCTCATTTAGCGAGATTAGCGAGACTATGTACCATTGTGTGTATGTGTGTGTGTGTATTTCGGCAACAAAATGATAATAAGTTATTTTTATGGTTTTATATATTTGAGATAATTCACAATTGTTGCAATGTTTCTAGAGCTATTCCCGTTTCCCACATATTATACTTGTATAGATTTTGCAATAAATACTTAAAGCTTAAAGAAATAAAACTACTTACTCTCGAAGTTACTATTTTTTAATCCTTTACATTATATTTATTCAATGCCAAATAGTAATTACCTTATGGATTCAAACAATTTTAAACTTAATCGCTTTCGCTTCAAGACAGACTTTCCTATAGGGGCCAGTGCTGGTCGCGTTTTGGTGGCCATCATAGATTTTCTCATAATCAAATCTGGGGCGGAACAAATCGATGTGGTTCGGTAAAATTGGTGTTTTGTTTTATTAAAATTGTACATTTAGTTTATGGACTCATCGACAAATTAACTTTTTTCACCCAGCGACAGTTTTTTTTTTTGGTTATAAGCATGTATTTTTTATAGTATACGGGCAAATAAGCTGTCGGAGCCATAACTATGCAATGGAACAACTTATATGGACAACTCTTTGTAGAACCAGCTGCCGCCCTCGGTATTTCCGGACCAATATGACTTAGGGATCTTCAAGAAAAGAGCCTACTCTCATCTTAAAGGCCGGCAACGCAACTGCAAAACCCCTGGTGTTGCAGATGTCTGTGAGCGTCGGAAAACACCATCACCTCGGTGACCCGACTGCTCGTTTGCCCCCTGTACTATATATATATATATATACTTAACCTTTTTTTAACCTTTCAGAGAGAAATCAAATAAATAACTAATATGATTATTTACTATACAATTTAGTGCAATTATTATTGTATTTAGTAGATAGTATTGTAAAATGTAAGGAAGAAAGCTACTTTCTTGGAGAAAAAAAATGCTGCAGTAAGCTCATTCACTATCCCTACGATGTTTCCAAAGGTTATTTAATTTATTTTTTCTTTCGTTTTAGGTTAGGTACAACTCTCTTCTCAATGTTACATTTAAAACAAATTAATCCCAGAGTACAGCTAACTGTTGACCTGATCTAATCGTTTAAACCAAATTAGATTAAAGTTAATCTGAAAACTAACGGTAGTTGTAATAAGATAACTTCATAATTTTACGCATCATTTTTATAATTTAATTACTTTTCCAGATATTATATTATCAAATGGGAAAATAATTTAAAGATTTTCTCATTACACAGAGGAACAAACAAGCAGTCGGAGTCTGGGGCAAGTGAATGTTCATCATCATCATCATTATTATTGTTTTTTATCAAACGAGCAATCAGAGTCGTTTCCATGACGACCATAGACATCCGCATAGAGTTTAACACTTGCGTTGCCCTCCGTCCTCCTTCCTCTATGGACCACCGGCCACTGATAAACCGCACGAAAGGCGACAGCACAGCTTTCACTTTACGACGGTCTCGTGTAAGCGAGAGGTACCTCCCCGGTCGTGCCGGCCCAAACTGCAGCATGCAAGCATGCAGTGTGGCACTACCTCTTACTTTTTATCTCAGAGACCGAATTTCTTGTTACTTCTTACAACAATAACTCTAACATTCAAAACACAATGACAGTAAGTTGACAGTAACGGAGCGGTACTGTCACGGCCGCAGTACCGCTATGCAGTTGCTGCGCGGACCGTAATTCGGCGAGTACGTGTCAGATCACTGCTCGCTACATCGATTGGGCGACCTCATTAGCTTTACTTGCACTCGTCAGGCGAACAAAAGAGATTACCAAATCAAAAAAAAAACAATGTTTCAAAAAAAAAAGAAAAATTGTTGGTTAAATGGCAAAGACATCTGAATAACAATGATGATGATGATTAAAGTTAAAAGTAATGTTCACAAATAAAAAGGCGAGGAATTAAAAGAGAACGCTTTCGGAGTACTCACGTTACCGTGAAGTGACGTGAAACTGACACTAGTGTCACTGACACACAACTTGTAATTAGCAATTTCACATCGCAGGACTAACAATTAAACTCATATCACTCACATTATTTCGCATATGTGTGGTTTGCGCGTAAAATCGACTTTGCTGAGTAGAATTGGAGAAAACTCCTCTCCTTTACTGGGAACTTTATCCCAGATTAACGTGGATAGAAATGGGAACTTAAATGTGAGGCGAAACAAAGTGTGAAGCAATCAAACATTCAGAAAACAGTTGATTACACATAAAATTCTACCTTTTTCAGTTTAAGTTCAAACAAATCAGCAATATTATGGTCCTATCATTGGCCTTTAGGATTCCCATTTTCTTGAAATTTATTTCGTTAATATTATTCAAAGCGATCTACATTCTGGACACTGGAATCTGGAAAGATTCGCACTACAAAATGTTAACCTCTTC
>LUGF01038195.1:485943-504328 GCA_001625245.1 Calycopis cecrops
ACCAAATTAGATTAAAGTTAATCTGAAAACTAACGGTAGTTGTAATAAGATAACTTCATAATTTTACGCATCATAACATTTTTATAATTTAATTACTTTCCAGATATTATATTATCAAATGGGAAAATAATTTAATAGTTTTCTCATTACACAGAGGAACAAACAAGCAGTCGGAGTCGGGGGCAAGTGAATGTTCATCATCATCATCATCATTATTATTGTTTTTTATCAAACGAGCAATCAGAGTCGTTTCCATGACGCCCATAGACATCCGCATAGAGTTTAACACTTGTGTTGCCCTCCGTCCTCCTTCCTCTATGGGCCACCAGCCACTGATAAACCGCACGAAAGGCGACATCACAGCTGACACTTTACGCCGGTCTCGTGTAAGCGAGAGGTACCTCCCCGGTCGTACCGGCTCAATTCGGCTGCATGCAAGAATGCATTGTGCCACTACCTCTTACTTTTTATCTCAGTGACGGAGTTTCTTGTTACTTCTTACAACTTAACTCTAACATCCAAAACCTCCACAATGACAGTAAGTGGACAGTAACGGAGCGGTACTGTCACGGCCGCAGTACCGCTATGCAGTTGCTGCGGAGACCGGAATTCGGCGAGTGCGTGTCAGATCACTGCTCGCTACATCGATTGGGCGACCTCATTAGCTTTACCTGCACTCGTCAGGCGAACAAAAGAGATTACCCAATCAAAAACAAAACAATGGTTCAAAAAAAAAGAAAGAAAAAAAAGAAAAACGAAAGGAAAAAGAAAAAAGAAGAAAAAAGCAAAGAGTTCCAATTTCCAAAAACGTCATGTGCGAGTAAGTGAGAGGTACCGCAGGGAATGAGGCTAGTACTCCTCCTCACACGATACCAGCAAAGTGGCAACGCGAATGCCATCAGCGAAGCTCCAGGTGAGATGCCTTGAGATGGTTAGTTATCAGGGCATCGTGACTTGTCAGTCGCGTAAGGAATCGACATCATGCCCTCCATTCTGGAATGGTGGTCTTCCATGGTGGAATTTGGAACATCGTCTGATGTTCCAAATTCCACCAGCACATGTGCAATGGGGTGATGTCCCCATCCTCGCTAATTACCCTGTACTACTGTTTAGCCCCCTCTTTTTTATGGTATGGGCGGGCAAACGAGCAGTGGAACCATTTTCATGACTACCGCCCGCACAGATACGCTGCCCTCCTTTCTCCTCCCACCTCCACGGGCCACCGGCTACTTACACTACGCGCCGGTCTCGTGTAAGCGAGAGGTACCTCCGGTCATGCCGGCCCAATTCCGTCTACAAGCATGCAGCGTGGCACTATCTCTTACTTTACCCCTCTTGTGATAAGAGAGGTACGATGAGCAGCCCCTATTGTCCACTTACTACTTACTAACCCCACCAAAATTAAAATTAAAATTCATCTGTACTAACCAACGGATTAAAGTTCTCTTCGAGGCACGGGAGAGTAACCATCGATCAAAGTAGTTGAGTAAGAGGTAGTGCTGTGCAGGTATCACTTACACGATATCGGCGTAAAGTGATAGCTATGCGTTTGATGCGGTGTGTAAGTAGCCGGTGGCCCATAGAGGGGGAAGGAGGAAAGAGACATCTGTATAAACTCTATAACTCTATGCTCATTTGATTAAATGGCAAAGACATCTTAATGACGATGATGATGATGATTAAAGTGAAAAGTTATGTTCACAAATAAAAAGGCGAGGAATTAAAAGAGAACGCTTTCGGATTACTCACGTTACCGTGAAGTGGCCGTGAAACTGACACGCTAGTGACACTGACGCAACTTGTAATTAGCAATTTCACATCACAGGACTAGCAATTAAACTCATATCACTCACATTATTTCGCATATGTGTGGTTTGCGCGTAATAAAATCGACTTTGCAGAATAGAATTGGAGAAAACTCCTCTCTTTTACTGGGAACTTTATTCCAGATTAACGTGGATAGAAATAGGAACTTAAATGTGAGGCAAAACAAAATGTAGGTAAAGCAAACAGTCATTCAGAAAACAGTTGATTACACATAAAATTCTACCTCTTTCAGATTAAGTTCAAACAAATCAACAATATTATGGTCCTAGCATTGGCCTTTAGGACTCCCATTTTCTTGAAATTTATTTCGTTAATATTATTCAAAGCGATCTACATTCTGGACACTGGAATCTGGAAAGATTCGCACTACAAAATGTTAACCTCTTCTAAGAATGTTTCATCTTCTAAGTCACTCTTACAGCGGAAGCACAGTTAAAGCCAGTTTTAACTTGAATGCCATTTATGTGGTATAGGTTATATGAAATGAGCACTATGAAAGATTTTTTGAAAATTCACCCTCTAAGGTTTTAAACAAGGATTATGAGGAGGAGGAACATCTGATACGGAATTTTGTCATTTTTAGACTTAGAAATTTGCAAACGGCCAAGTAAATATAAATGGTAAAAGAGACAAACGAAAGTAGCAGTTTTGCAGCCGTTATAACATTCCTCAATACTTTCGGAGTACCTCAAGGTTTAATATCAATTGAACCCACACTATTTATAGACTATGGAACGTGAAAGGCGGCACAATAAAAGGGGGATATCACAAGAGGCACATAAATGACTAAAGATGGAGTGCGAGATAGTCACGCTCAAAATACATCTCGAGCGCAACACTAAACGGATTCTGATAACGATCTTAACGAAATAATAACAAGGCAAGAGGCGATTTCGATCAACTGTCGACAATGTGAGAAGTTGGAAACACGAAATGTGTATTTCTTTGTTTGGAATTTCTAAATGACATTGTAATAGGAGATAATAAATAGCATTACTCTTATTGATAAACTCGTTCATTGTGGAGATTCTGTTATATTCTGCAAGGCGATCTTCTCAAACGCGATAGAATCATATAGTTGTCGTGTATTTACGCGAATGTTGCTCATGATTAAGATTCTTGATAAGATGATTGTTTGATAATACTAATAGATTATTTTATATTTTATATAATTTATATGAGAGAAGGTGTGAGGAGTATATATCAGGGGACCAACGAATTGATAGACTCGTTCATTGCGGAGGTTTTGTCATATTCTGCAAGTGGATATTTGCATCGAACGCGATATAATCAGTTAAATTAATCATAATCATGAACAAAATTTGTGTAAATATAAGCAAACAATTTAATGCAGTTCTCTAGTTATTTATTGGTAAGTACGTTAAGTTACAGGTCATGTACTCCAGCCTTCGCGGCCCGGTCTGGAACCTAAAACAGGTGGAAATCATAAAGTAGGAACGATCTAATGTCCATGGTAGAGCATACTAGTCCGTCGCTTATCGTCTCTGGCATCATAAGACCGCAAGGAGTCAGCAACGCCGCTGTTTCATTTTGTGCGGTTTGTGAGTTTCCGCTGACCCTTTGGAGAGGAGCAGGGAGGAAAGGCAACACATTTGCATAATTTCGCGGACGATCTATGAAATTCGCGAGGTAAAGTAGAGCAACGTATTCAGCGTTCGGTTGTTGTCTAAGGAGTTTGTCATCCTATGATACGACCGCCTATTTTTCGATCGCTACTAGCTAGTCATCATTTTACACAACTTCCTAAGTAAAAACGTCAATTGCTGGACATAGTTCTCCCCAGAGAGCGCCTCAGTCCACGGTCACAATCTTGTGAGCTCAGCTCCAGCGGCTCCCCGTGAATTTGACCTGGCCATCAGTCCACCCGAGGGAGTTAGCTACATTAATTTAAGAAACGTTTGTAGTCAATAAAAACATCTTCAAAAGCGAGCATTGTTGTTGCAGATCGTTCCATGCTATCTGTGGGAAATACTTCCATATCCGAAATAAACACTAGAACATAATGGCGTTTTAATAATGTAAAAATCTCTCCTACATTCCAATCCTTGATGACGGGACACAATACCACTAATTTGCCGACAAAGACCTCATGGCTCTACGGCCCTCAGGCCATGGGCGATAATTTAGAAACCCTCTCACTTAGACAATCCCATCGATGTACCTTCAAAGACTCGACTGTATGGGATACATTTTGGCCCATAAGTCACAGCTCCTCCATTTGTATTACTTCAACAGTTCTTATTTCCAAACAATTTTATAAATGAGTATATTATATAATTTTGTATGTTTCCGCAAAATTTGGTATTGATATACAATCTGAATTAAAAAGAAACTTTATATCCCGATAATAAAAATAGAGAAACTCTAATGAAACCGCAAGGTTCAGATAGTATTTATTTTAAACGCAAAGGTAACGCATAATGTAATATATCGCTCAACAAATTACAACGAATTGACTTGAAATTCGGCACAAACACAAATAGATTACAATCTGGATTAATATAAAAATATTTTTTATCCAAAAAATATAGATTGCTTCATGTAATTCTTCAGTGCAATAATTCTGTTTTAATCAAATGCCATTGCATATAGGAAATGCATAATCCGTATTAATTTAAAGCAGTAGATACATTTAACGAGATATTGCGCAAATCACTTCAACAACACAAAAATTGCTCAAACTAAAAATTTGGATATAATTACAACGACAAAACTTCCCACATAACTTTGGCCCCTCTAACAAAATGTGAAATTTTTGAACCAAAACACGAGAATTAAGAAACGACAAAGACATTAATTAAAAATTAAAAGCGTGTACATACAAAAAGTAGTAATGGCTCTTGTTCTTGGGCACCGAAAATATTGTGGTCACGAAATGTGGAGAGAGACGGACCTATGTGGGAGCTCGTGTGTGGGACTGAGACAATGCATACGGGTTCCACAGAGCCTTCCCACGGTGTTTTATTATGATATATTTTTAAGTGCTCAGTACACTATTACCCGTGCTATCAAACCGGTCTTACAATGCACTTCCATCATCATCGGCAGGTATTCTGTTAAATTCATTGCTTCCCACAAAGATTGAGCCTTTACATTCGCTTTCGACTAAAATTTTCCAAGTTAGCAAAGGAAAATGAAATAGGAAGACATGCCAGCTAGCAATTTCCAACACCTTAATCCAAATTTATTAGCATTTCAGATATATTACGCGGTATAGCCACTCTGAATCGCAACCGAATGGAAGCGGCGCATTCGGAGAAGGACCTTTCTCTCGCATAAATGCTAGAAGTTTTGGCTTGAGTCCGTTTTGCGGATCAATAATTACAAAAATACCCAAACGAACACGATTGCAAATCCTTCAAATTTCTCCAGGTGTCGGTAGCCTTACGTTAGGTGACAAAAAAAACAAACGGAGGAATTCTCTGAATTACTCTCCCACCTTAACTGTTGTGGTGATTATAAAAATTATTTTTTAGATTCTCCTCCTGCGGGTGCACATTTGGGCTTGTATTCAGTTTGGCAAGTCCATCCACCTAGTGGATGGCGTTATCACCGGGATCTTTAGAACAGCTCGCATTTATCTTTATAAAGCCAAATTGCTGAAGGTTATTTGAGCTCATTCATCTAGAACTCTACAATAAAATATTTTTTTACAGTACAAGTAATATATAAAATAAAATAAGTCTTACACTTAGTTATATCATCGCTTGGCCTAGCCCTAGTGTTCAATTTAATTGAATACTAAATATCAAAATGATAAGGTCTATAAATTAACACGTCATTATGTGAGAGTGATTAAAAAGAAGGCTAATTGATTCGGTTACCTATTCGAAACTATTCTAGGAGCGCGTTATGAGAAAATGTGATGAATAAAATCATGTGAAACAGCAATCGAGCAATCGAACGTCACGCTTTACCGCGCTGATGTCGCTTGCGTCTCCTGACCTTTCTCTTCAGAATCATGTTCATTCTTAAAGAATATATTACTCATCACAGTCTCACACAAGTCCAGTCTTGAGACATCCAGATTTTATATACATATATTATTGTTCTTATTGGACTAGCCCGATTTATCTTTCCTATAATACTTGACAAGTGACCGCTTAGATCATTTGACGCGGTATCCATACTTTTATATTTAGATATGAGGTATCACAATTAATCGACGCGTACAGATTACAAAGGTCAACAATATAAAAGCGGGGTGATGTTCACGAGGTGATGTTCTGACCTTTACAATCTTCAAATCATCTCTACAAATTACTTAACTGCACTCTTAATACATCACGAATTTTGGTATTGTATCGGTTAAGAAATACGAGGCCACGGACGGTACCTTGAGGTACGCCTGAAAAGGAAATAAATTTAGTATTCAAAATCTTTTTTTTAGTATTCGGGCCGATTGATGAATCATATTCGTTATACAGACGCACTTCCCGCCTCCCTTTCCTTGGGCCACCGGAAAATTACAATTTACATATCTCAAGAAAGTTAGCTTAGGTAGATTAAGCTCATCAGTACGACACTACCTATTATCTAGAAATCAATTTTGTTTTGTCGCAGAGTAGACCAATAAGCATTAGATTCACTGGATGGTATCCACAGGTGCTCATAAAATTATTTGCAACGTTGCCAACTTATGGGGCTTCCCGCATACCCAATTTGCGTTGAATATCAAACCGATTGGGCTTGGATGTTACAACAGTTTAAATGTGAGAAACATGGGGAATTTTACTCTCTAGACAAAGCATTCTAATCTAAAAGTAGAGTTTAAAGATTATATTCTTTACTACCATTTACATGAGTAGGTACAGTGACGAGCTGAATCTTCTTCTCTAGGAACTGAACACAGATACAATGGCCACTGTTTTTCTATTTCGTTAGTTTTGATTTGTATCACAATTGTGTTGTGTGTATCGGATTCTATATAATAATAGTCGTAATGAAATACATCTATATATAAAAAGCTTTGATTGACTTATTAAATACCAAAGCAGCCGAAACTACTGTACGTAGAAACTTGAAATAATTACAACCATTCCTTTCATGATGTAAGGGTTTTTTGGAAATTGGACCCCTGAGAGGGGTGTAGAATTTTCCCATTTAGACTTAGAAGTATAATAATAGGTATACAACCATGTATATGTGCCATTATTTAAAGAGGAAATATTATTTTGTTTGCTTGGATCGAGGAGCCTCTAAAATTACTGAACCGATTTAAACCATTCTTTCACTAATATTAAGCTATATCACTACTATCAGGAAGTATTTGATTATGATTCAACATTTTTATTTCAGATGCGCAAAGAGGGCACGGTACGAATAGTCAATAATTATTGTTTTTGCGACGGATCTTTATAACAAGACTCCACATTTTGTCCTTAATTTTCCTTTGTGCAAATCTGTAAAGATTTTGAATATTGTGTACTTTCAACCTTATCAATGTGTATCCAGGGTTGCTAGTCCATTGACAGTGAGCTAGAGAGTGTTCTTGTCCCCAGTGGCGAGAGGTTACGAGATCGAAACCGTGAAGCCTCTCTCGGGCTGGAACCGAATACCTTTCCGGACGCCGGACGGTCGCGGAAGGAACGTCATTCGATGCGCACGATTATTTGGACGACGGCGCACCAGAGTGCGCTAGTTATGGTAATGGTCTAGACATAACTGTTACCGGTTTGTGGATATTCTTCCTTTTTTATAGGGAGGGAACAAACGAGATATCGGGTCACCTAATAGCTTCTTCGACGTCCACAGGGCACATGGCTGCAATGCCAAAGACCTCTCTGGCGCGTTTCCTTACGTATATATCTACATGTACGTAGAAAAGATATATTTTCGACAACAATATACGATATTGATGGAGTGTTAAATGACAAATATAGACCGAGTTAGCAGATTTTTCCATTTGTCTGTATAGATTTTTTCCATAATTTTTTCATTTGATTCGCATATAGGTACAAACAGTTACATGTACGAAGTCGAAATCAACTCTACATTTTTATTGCGATATCAAATTTCATTGTTGTTGGCCAGGACAGGATAAAAATATATTGAAGTATATTGTTTAAAATCCGTTCCTATAAAGAAGAATATGATGATAATAAATAGTTTTTATTTATAGAGACACTGATATCAAAATATCTCTAAAGATAGAGCTAAATGGCAAAGAATCTTCAGGAACAGAATGTAATGTCTAAATACTTCTTTCTGTATTATCTGTATTTTAACCCTTGGAGTCACTAAAAGTGGAATATGGAAGTTTATTCTTCTTGTAGTAGTCCATCCATATTGGTGAGATACGTTGCCTTGTCTTCCATGAAGTTGATGCGGTGCAGTGGACGGATTTATGCTGATGATGATTACTTGGTGCAGTAGAGTTATACTCGTCCAGCGAGTTGGTTTAGTGACGGTCCGTTTGGCGCGAAAACCGGCAGTCCCAGCGAGGCGAGGCCGCAGAGCGCATGCGTCGTTTTCCCGCGTGTTTTGTATTACGTTGCTATGGTGATATTTGAATTCGAATATAGAACGCGAAATACAGATAATATAAATTAATAAGTGACAGTGATTTGTTTTTTTTTCGTTCACTTTTTGAATTATGGTAAGTGGATAGTTTGGTTTCGTTTATAAAAACTTACTGCGTTTTAAAATTTTCCTCGTCGCTATGTAGACAAAACAAATAAATGTAATTCAATTATAAAATAGTAGCAATGTTTTAAAACTTATGTAAACTTTTGTGGCTTGTAAATTTATTGTATTGTTTTAAAGTTGATGTTGATTATAAAAATAAGTAACATAATATTCTCAATACCTACCACCACACCCTCCACCAATCTTTCTACCCAAATTTTAATTAATCTAATGAAATCTATCTAATCTAAATTAAATTAGTAAAAAATGTACTGAATTTGTTTTCGAGCCTAACTTGACGTATAGACCTTTTGTTATGTATACGAGTGTCAAAAGAGCAAGGTCAGCAGAAGCCTTAGAGGCAGTAAGGCTTCTTTTACCTTGTACTTCGTGCGTAGCGACCTATTTTTTTCAACTGTGAATTGTTTACATGTAATTGTGTGTATGTATTTACAATCGTATTATAAGGCTTTTGTCGATTTAAGCTCGAGTACTGAGTTTTATCCTTATTATTTGTAATTAATCGCTTAATTAGACAGTAAGAGGCTGTAGATTTCTTCAGTTGTACTTGTTAAATTGAGTTACAATGCAGCATTGGTACCTATTATACTTTTTAATGGAATTTCGATATTAGACTCCAGGGTAGAGTTGCCGGCACAAAAATCAAAAAGCCTGATAAAGGCTCAGATTTTGCCGAACCTTTTGCCCTAAAATTCAGACATACTGAGATTTTAAAGTAAAAAAAATGTACTTTTATTTTATGCACTTATAATTCTTTTGAGACTTTTTTTTTATTTATTTAATTAAACACTTATACAATAACTTATAATTTTGTACAAATGAGGTGCAATCAAAAACTCATTCGAGTTTTAACGCACACCTTGCGTTGCGCGGTCTACAATATCTAATTACATAGGTAACAGGTACACAATAAGGATGTTGCAGTTCCTATATGCAGACTTGTTCTAACAATGACACGCTCGCGAACATATTGGCCAACTCGTCAAAAGTCGCACAGGCCGGACTTGTGTAAATTTGTCGGAACACAACTGTAAAAAGCCGGTTATGCCCGGCGAAATCATGACACCAGGCAACCCTACTCCTGGGGTCCAAATTGGTATCTATCAATCATCATAAGTACATTTGAGAACTAGATTCATGATGCACATTGTTGTAGGGTTGGACGGTGGACCGTCTGTCACTCGATTCGAATTTCCTCAAAATAAAAATCCAAATATTTTTGATTTTGATTTTGAACGTCAAAAATTTTCCACCGGTGCAACCCTAGTCCTGTCCTGAGAAGAACCGGCGAAACAAACTCAGCGGGCCTCGTTACTTAAAGACTTATCTCCTCTCCTCACCTCTTAGTAAACGTTCAAAATAACCCATTTTCCCGATTGTAAAGTAACACCTCGATTAAGTTTCGATTACCTTAAAGGAAAATGTGCAAGAAAACAAAAACACATTTCGTGCATGCACATGACCGGCATATAAATGTCGTACCTACATTAGATGAGGAAAAACCATAAGAAAACCAAATGTTGTATAACATTAGTAAGAGTTAGTGCTGTTGTTGGTTTGCTGCGGTATTGAGCCGGTACGACATACCGAGTTACCTCTAGAGCGCATGTTCGTAGAGGGAGCTGTACGGTCGCGTTTCGTACGGTTTGTCAGTTAACGGTGTTTAAGGGGTGCAGGCAAGGAGGGTATTGAGAAGGGTAGACTACGGTGGTCGTCAACTGTCTCCGATTCTTCTTTTTTTTATTATAGCATAAGGGGGCAAACGAGCGATCGGAGCCTTTTGATGACTACCGACGCCCATGGACATTCGCATAATCGTTACACAGATGAGTTACCCTCCTATCGTCAATGGGCCACCGGCTACTCACAAACCGCACGAAACGCGACAGCGACGCGGTCACTTGGTCACTTTACGCCCGTATCAAGTGAGTCTTATTTTTTATTTTATGGTATAGGGAGGCAAACAATCAGTCGGAGCCATTTTTATGACTACCGCCGCCCCATCCCCATAAAGATGCGCTTTACAGATGCGCTGCCCTTCTTTTTCCTCCCATTTTGATGGGCCACCGGCACACCGCACGAAACGCGACAGCACAGCTGTCACTTTACGCCGGTGTCGTGTTAGCGAGAGGTACCTCCCCGGTCGTGCCGGCCCAATTCGCCTGCACGCAAGCATGCAGTGTGGCACTACATCTTACATACATCGTTTTACCCTTAAGGGGTTATTCTTTTAGTATAAACTAAAATAAACATAACATTATTAAGAGATTGCTATTGCAGCATTGTGAGGGGACCGGACCCTCCTTTCGTTCACCTGATAACGTTATCACTGCTCAATAGAATCGACGACGTTATCAAACGTCTTATCACCGATATTGTTTGTATAGAGCAAACTAACATTTATTGGCAAAAATAAAAACGGCGATGACGTCATATACAAATATTATTGTTTTTGGCTTTAAGCTGATGTCATACCACAGACTCGATTCGCAAATTGCTTTTTTATTTAAATAAATAAATCATTTATTTGTAACACATAAAAAAATAATTAATTATAAAATAATATAACATATTTATAATATTGTAAACGTACAATCGAAGCATTTACAATAATGGTTCTTGTCCTTCATTCTCCGTTCCCAATGGGCCATCGGCAACTCACAGACGGCTCGAAACCCGACGAGATAGCTGTCAACTGTCATTTTACATTGGTATCATGTGTAAGGTGTACCTCTCCGATCGCCCGATGTGGCTGTAATGCAACATAATGTACCTCTACCTCTAGGTACCTCTAGGGTAGTTAGTTAGTAGTAACTAAAAAGAATATCCATAAAACATGTCATGTCAGGTCATAGTCTCCTCAATATCTTTTGTAAAATAACTGAAACGTTATCATTGAACTAAACATGGCATTTAAATAGTTTACCTACAACTTTTTTAATTCACTGCATTTAGTCTACTTTTATTTAGTTTAGGTATATTTATATGATTTATTCAGCAGTGGATGGCTGTAGGTTGAAGAAGAAGTATAATCAACAAGAACGTCAGAACAAAGCGTATAATAAAAGGAATAATAAACACATATTGCTGCAGACACGCGGACTGACAGACAAACAGACCGAGAGACTGGCCACACACACAGCGTTAATAGATAGCCGACGATAAAAACATTAGGAACATTAAAAACTCCATCAGTTACACAAAATCAACCGTTTTATTACCATTCCAGTTTCGGGGTTCCTTAAATGTGATAGAAACTCTGTATTTATTATTATATTTGTAGACCAGGCTGGCGCGGCGCAGCGGTACAGGGCTCGTATAAGCGGAGCATGTTGCGCCAGGAGTCGCGGGTTCGAATCCCGCCTTGGTCATGGATGTTTATCGATGTATTATGTGTATTTCTATAATAAAAATCTTAAATATATAAAGCATATTATTAAATATACTTCCGTTGTCTAGTACCCGTAACACAAGTCCTTACGGTACTTAGCACGGGGCTAGGCTAACGTGGTGTGTAAAGTATATTTATTATTTATTAATTTATTATAAACAATTTTAACGGATTGTTTTACGGATGGAGTCCAGCCATGATCGTTGGTGCAGCTTCAGAAACTTCGGGCTTGTAAAATAAATTTTAAAAAATCGCTAAAGTTGTTTTATTGTAATCTAGACATATTATAATAAAACTGTAGATGTCATTTTGTCTGTTTATTGTGCGGCTTTCACGCAATAACTACTGAACGGATTTTAATGAAACTTTATTGTTATATAGGTCCTCGGTAACATATAAGTCATAATTTATCAATAAATATAATGCTGCAGTCGGTTTCTCTACTTGAAAATATACACAAGCTAGGCCAAAATAACGGATTGACAATTCGGCCACATTACACGACACACGTTACCATGACAACATATTTTCCAATAACGACAAGACAAAGGGATAGACGGGAAAGAATAGTATTATTGGAAAAATAAAATACAACAAAATAAAGCACAACTATTGTATCGTGTCCATAATATATGACGAAAATAACACAACAAAGATGCTTTGTCTGTCTTTATGTTTGTGATTAGTCTCTTGTTATTATAACAGGTACAGATTAGAGAATTCAAAGAACATGTGAATGGTGTGTGTAAGAGTGGCGTAACTACAGGGTGGCAATTCGGCTAAATCACAAAATGCCACGGCCGCAAGCCGGAAGGGGCCCAGGTCAGAGGAGAATCCCAACTCTCAACATTTATGATTACACTTTTATTTAAAATAGGCTTCTTTAGGGGGCCCATCCAATGAATTTACCACGGGACTCGAGGGGTGTAGTTACGCCACCGGTGTGAAATGCTACTGTTTTAAACAGTTATACTTTGTGTATACAACAAATTATTAATTATGAGTTTCTTATATCGTATAAGAGACCTATACAAAAAACGAATTTCATTTGTCGTTGGTTTTATATGTACGGACTCCTTGGTATGAGATTTTAGTTAGCACTTCACTAGTTTTTTTATTTTTACGGGTGCATAATTGTACATAAAAGCTTTTATAAATATAACAATATATAAATCATTTGTTAGTAATTTTATCAAATATAGGTATATCACAAAATCTTTCAAAACACTTATTAAGGTAGATAGACTTAACTTTATGAGCAGAATAATAACAACGTGCCTCTGCTCGCATATAAAGTAAACATAAAGGCAGCCAAAAGAGTACAAATTGATAGCCTACTTTTAGTTTAAAAGTGAAAAGTGGCACAAGTCAATATTTACAATCGAAGTGTACCATTTCAACCGCACCACACATTTCGCAATTGCGCTGACTGTGTGTTCCAACGCGCGTGCTGGCACGTCATTAAAAAGTATATGCTGTTCGAAATTCGAAAATTCTTTCATGGCGATGTGAAATTCGCATATTATATAATATCATATGTAATTACGAATTTCTTGAAACTTTATAGCAAAGCCAAGGTAATTTGATAGTTAAATGCTACATAATATCGTTTAAAATTACCGGAAATGTAATTGGTAATAAAATTGTTATATTAATATTGTAATTAATTTTTTTAAATTATAATGTACAGGTAACATAAATAAATATCTAATAATTAATAAAAAATATTTAAAGAAATAAGAAGGTACCGTAAAGCCTTGTTGGACCAGAAGAAGAAACCAATAATTATAATATTTTTGACGTTTGTGTACTCGCTGCGCAAAAACCAAGCGAATAAAATATCATAAATAATAGCGGTTTGCTAACGCGTCACAGTATGGCTCAAGGTGATAAACTGGTACAAGTTTTGTCAGAAGCATACACGAGCATAAAACAATGGTACTCTTTACAACTAGATCCTAAAAAATCGAATCCAACCTAATCTAAACTATGAAAACTAAACTAAAGCTCATGCGACGTAGCGGAATGCTAGACTATAATGTATGCAATCATTCAATTAATTATTAATTACCGTTTCGTTTTGCATTCCAACCTTTAATGACGTCACACTGAGCCAGACTGCGACAAAAATGGACATTAGCTACTGAATATAACTAGACAATCACTAAATAATAATCTTTTTAAATAAAAATGAATGTTTTATTGTATGTTCTTTATAGAATCGTAAACTATACATTTGATCATGAGATGATCCTTAGCAAAGTTGTTGTGCATGAGTCTACGAAGGTTTCTGAGTTGATACAACCAATTTTCTAAGATGGCGCCACGAGTAGCAAATCACGCAGGGTACAGCTAGTAGCTAATAAAATCAAAAATTCGTCTTGCATAGTCGAGTTTGTACCTAATTCAGGAAAGCGGGACATTTAGCGTCCCCCGCACCCTGAGCGGGACTTATTGATAAGGGTCTCAGAAGCGGGACGTCTCGCGTTATCGGGACGGTTGGAAATGTGAAAAAAAAATCAGAGGGCTTTTTAAAGAGTCATAATATTTACAACTTTAGCGTTAAAAATGCATTCCGAACTACCAACGATTATTTGGCGAACTGCTAGCTTACTAACCCTTTGAGAGACCCTTCGGTAAATTGAGGAGCCCCGAGAAGCTCGGAAAAGTTAAGAAGCCCCGTATGGTAATATCCACGTAACCAATGTGCAGTCGCTAGAACGACGCACTTGACTGGTTGTACCCTTGAACTTGCTCGTATGTACCACTTCTATATAACCTTATTAGGTTTAAATAATATATTCGAATTTGGAACACGAATACCCGCCAACTTTGGTTTTTGTTCCATATTTAATTTTAGCTTTTTTGTTGTTTCTGTTTCTCGGCCTTGGAAACCAGTCTTTAAATTCTTTAGATATTTCTCGACGAGTAATTTACTACAAATGTATAGCAATAAATCACCTCTCGTATTGTTATTTATAAATGATTTCCGATGCCAAATTGATTAGAAATTAAAAATAACTAAACGTACTTACCAATATTACCTACCTATATAGGTATACTAGCTGCGCCCCGCGGTTTCACCCGCGTAACTTTCGATCCCGTGGGAATATCGGGATGAAAAATAGATGTTGGCCGATTCTCAGACCTACTCAATATGCTCACAAAATTTCATGAGAATCGGTCAAGCCGTTTCGGAGGAGTATGGCAACGAAAACTGTGACACGAGAATTTTATATATTAGATTATTCGCAATGTAGGTACTAAGTATTACATTTCACATTGTAGGGATATGATGTGATGATACATTCATATTATACTGAATAATGATAGGCAAACGTTTGTATAATTTCTATTACCTACTATTTTTTTACTTGCCTTTTTTGGAGTGATTTTTCATTAAACATTTATGATAAGATGTCCTAGAAATATTTATTATATTATCTAAGTGATAAACATGTAAATTATTGAATTGTGGTCCAACATGATAATATAATTCACGATTATCATCACCATCATCATCATTTAAAGCACAGGTTCCCAAACTTTTTCGTCTAACGCCCACTTTGAAAATCAGTTACTTCGTATCGCCCCCTTATTAGTTATTACACCTTGATATTCATAGACAATTATGTCGTTTCTGGCCCCTTACCGCCCCCCTCTGAGCATTTAGTGCCCACAAGGGGGCGTTATCGCCCACTTTGGGAAAGACTGATTTAAAGCTTCCGTTATTATTAACAACCACATCCAGTCTACACATGCATCTAAACGTATATAGGTATATATGTATAATTTTTGTCGCGTTAGCATATTCGAAGTACCTACACAAACATAGTTGTATCATAGTATTAAATGCTAAATCCCTATAATATACATACCTACATCTAATATATAAAATTCTCGTGTCACAGTTTTCGTTGACATACTCCTCCGAAACAGCTTGACCGATTCTCATGAATTTTTGTGAGCATATTGAGTAGGTCTGTGAATCGGCCAACATCTATTTTTCATCCCGATATTCTCACGGGATCGAAAGTTACGCGGGTGAAACCGCGGGGCGCAGCTAGTAATATATAAAATTCTCATATCACAATGTTAGTTACCATACCCCTCCTGGGTCGACCGGTTCTCATGAAATTTTGTGTGCAAATCGCATTTCGGGTAGGTCTGAGATTGCCAACATCTATTTTATATCCCGATATTTCCACGGCATCGAAACTTACGCGGGTGAAACCGCGGGGCGCAGCTCGTATAGTATATTACGTATGGTTGTATGTGCACCATGCACACGCGTGTATGCTACAGCGCACGACGCAATATGTTAATGTAATTGATACACCTCATACAACGCCGGTCAATGCCGCATTAGCGGTAATGACTTAATTGTACAAATTATACTTACAACTGTGATGAAAGGTACGTTAGGTGGAATATACGCCCTTGTCTGTACTTAGTAAGTATATCGACCCGTGCCACAATTTTTTTTTATGGTATAGGGGGCAAACGAGCAGTCGGAACCATTCTCATGAATCACCGACGCCCGTAGACATCCGCATAGAAGCTATACAGATGCGCTGTCTCTTCTCCTCCCACCTCCATGGACCACCGGCTACAAAAATTAAAATTCTTCCGTAATAAAAATAGCTTAAATAGAGTTTGACCATATACTCCACACAGTCAAAGAATTTTATATGTAAGAGAGGATAAAAAAATCCATTTTTCAAATGACCTTGAAGCAAATAGTATCTACTAGTTTATTCTGTTTTGTAGATTAAAACACATCATCAAGATAATTTTTAATACATTATGCTATGTATATTATGTGTTTGATAATTTCGACACATCACATATCGTCCCTGTGGCGCAGAGGATAGCGCGTTGGACTTCTAATCCAAAGGTCGTGGGTTCGATCCCCACCAGGGATGCAAGACGAATGTTCTTTTTTTATTATTATTTTCACTTAATAAAAATATTCTATTTACTATTTTTTTAGAATCTTTTATAAATATAAAATATTTATAAAGAACACAATTTTTTTTATTTTTATGGTTTACCACATAAATATTTTATATAATGTATGATAAAATAATAAGTTTATTGTTATTTTTTTTGACAGATGACAGAAACATGTATGAATATAAAATATAGCACAGAGTCACATTTTATAATCACCAAAGAAATTGTAATAATTACTATAGGTTCCTAATACATATTATTATAACGTTTGTAAATATTTGGTATGTCGTTAAAATTTTACTAATATCTAATTCCATTGTATAAATAATATAATTTGCTATACTGTTTCAAAATACTTTTTGTATAGTGTTTCTCTTGCCAAAATACTTCCGTTTCTGTGACGCGGAAAAAAAATCCTCTAACGGGGCCTTATATTCAATTTTGCCCTCTTTTATTCTTAACTTTCAATCTAGACGAAGGAAAAATCCAGTATGGGTTTAATTTACTAGGCACATCACTTCCTAAGTAGCAAAATGTAACAACATAGTTCATAAAAACCCTTTCATAACCTAGTAACGCTACTGTTGAAGAATGATGCGGTGAATGACAGCAATAATTTTGCTTAATATTTGCCGATTTTTATACACATAATCTGTGTACGAACACTATACGTCATAAAAATCTGAAACCTTATCAAATGTTATCAGCGAAACACGAGCAAAAGTAAAATATTTCTAACGGCCGTTACAGATGCTGTTGATAACTTGCTTTATAAAGGCTTGCGCAGACCAGGGATTTGGCCAAAAATATGTGCAAAGTACCGCGTACTTTTTATCCTTCATTTGCGTTACTCGATACAGTTGTAAGCGATACATAATCATCCTATTTATATTATAAATGCGAAAGTTTGTATGCTTGTTTGTTACTCCTTCACGCAAAAACGGGTGAACCGATTTTCATGAAATTTGGCACACACATAGAAGGTAACTTTGATTAACAATGTTGGAGCTTTTATCCCGAAAAAATGTTCCTATGGGATGCCATGGGATGATTTTCCACGGGATCGAAATTTACGCGAATGAAATAATATATAAAAATAATAGATAATAATTGCAGGGGGTATAGTCGGTAGGGGCACGCACTCAAACGCAGAGCCCGACGCTGCACTTAGAAACCCGGGTTCCCGGGTAGAGTGCGTAAAAGGGTTTTGCTGACTGTACTACCGATCCCTCATAGCCATATTCATTTTGTAGTACATGCCACATCCATCAAGATTGGCGAGTATTAATAACAGTTGCATGTCAGTTGTATCCGCGTCCGCCGAAGGTCGAGAGGTGAGGGACCTTATTTCATGGCGATTTCATTCGATTTTATTCGAGTTTGTTAATCTATTTACAGTACCAACGAACAGTCGCAATTGAGTGTGCTGTCGTGTTTCGTGCGGGATTTCGAGGGGTAAGAAAGCGCAACGCATCTGTCTAACGTTTATGCGGATGTCTATGGGCGTCGGTAGTTATAATGGCTCAGACTGCTTGTTTAAAT
>LUGF01038195.1:508799-523107 GCA_001625245.1 Calycopis cecrops
CCGCCCCTCTCTGAGCATCTAGTGCCCACAAGGGGGCCTTATCGCCCACTTTGGGAAAGACTGTTTTAAAGCTTCCGTTATTATTAACAACCACATCCAGTCTACATATGCATCTACACGTGTATATATATGTATAATTTTTGTCGCGTTAGCATATTCGAAGTACCTACACAAACATAGTTATATCATAGTATTAAATGCTTAATCCCTATAATAATATAATACATCTAATATATAAAATTCTCGTGTCACAGTTTTCGTTGCCATACTCCTCCGAAACGGCTTGACCGATTCTCATGAAATTTTGTGAGCATATTGAGTAGGTCTGTGAATCGGCCAACATCTATTTTTCATCCCGATATTCTCACGGGATCGAAAATAACGCGGGTGAAACCGCGGGGCGCAGCTAGTAATATATAAAATTCTCATATCACAATGTTAGTTACCATACTCCTCCGCGGTCGACCGGTTCTCATGAAATTTTGCGTGCAAATCGCATATCGGGTAGGTCTGAGATTGCCAACATCTATTTTATATCCCGATATTCCCACGGGATCGAAAGTTACGCGGGTGAAACCGCGGGGCGCAGCTAGTATAGTATATTACGTACTATCATATGGTTGCATGTACACCATGCAAACGCGTGTATGCTACAGCGCACGACGCAATATGTTAATGTAATTGATACACCTCATTCAATGCCGGTCAATGCCGCATTAGCGATAATGACTTAATTGTACAAATTATACTTACAACTGTGATGAAAGGTACGTTAGGTGGAATATACGCCCTTGTACTTAGTCAGTATATCGACCCATGCCGTGTGTTATGGTATGAGGGGGTAAACGAGCAGTCGGAGCCATTCTCATGACCCCAACGCCCGTAGACATCCGCATAGAAGCTATACAGATGTGCTGTCTCTTCTCCTCCCACCTCCATGGACCACCGGCTACAAAAATTAAAATTCTTCCGTAATAAAAATAGCTTAAATAGAGTTTGACCATATACCCCACACAGTCAAAGAATTTTATATGTAAGAGAGGATAAAAAAATCCATTTTTCAAATGACCTTGAAGCAAATAGTATCTACTAGTTTATTCTGTTTTGTAGATTAAAACACATCATCAAGATAATTTTTAATACATTATGCTATGTATATTATGTGTTTGATAATTTCGACACATCACACATCGTCCCTGTGGCGCAGAGGATAGCGCGTTGGACTTCTAATCCAAAGGTCGTGGGTTCGATCCCCACCAGGGATGCAAGACAAATATTCTTTTTTATTATTATTTTCACTTAATAAAAATATTCTATTTAGTATTTTTTAGAATCTTTTATAAATATAAAATTTATAAAGCACATAAAATGTTTCATATTATTTTGAAATATTTTTTTTACACTATTATTTTTATGGATTTTAAATATGATAAAATAATAAGTTTATTGTTAATTTTTTGACAAATAAACATGTATGAATATAATATACCACAGAGTTACATTTTATAATCACCAAAGAAATTGTGATAATTAGGTACGATAGGTTCCTAATACATATTATTATAAGATTTGTAAATATTTTGTATGTCGTTAAAATTTACTAATATCTAATTCAATTGTATAAATAATAAAATTTGCTATACTGTTTCTTACTGTAAAAAAAATCTCTAACCGGGCCCTATTTAATTTCGCCATCTTTTATTCTTAACTTTCAATCTAGACGAAAGAAAAATCCAGTGTGGGATCAATTTACTAGGCTCATCATTTCCTAAGTAGCAAAATGTAGCAACACAGTTCATAAAAACCCCTTCATAACTTAGTAATGCCACTGTTGAAGAATGATGCGGTGAATGACAGCAATAAGTTTGCATAATATTTGCCGATGTCTATGGGTCTCTTAATAGTAATAGTAATAATAATAGCTTTAATCTAAAATATAACATAATCCGTGTACGAACACGTCATAAAAATCTGAAACCTTATCAAATGTTATCAGCGAAACACGAGCAAAAGTAAAATATTGTTAACGGCCGTTACAGATGCTGTTGATAACTTGCTTTATAAAGGCTTGCGCAGACCAGGGAATTGGACAAAAATGTATGCAAAGTACTGCGTACTTTTAATCCCTCATTTGCGTTACCTACTCGATAATAATAATAATAATTTCTCAACCCAACATCATCATCAATTACATCATAACATCACTAGAACATTCATATAATAATTATCACTTCATATATATACTTCATTCACAATATGATTTAGGATACTTGGCAAATGCCCGTACCCAAATCAATAAACCGACAAAGAGTCGAGACAAAATAATTCAAAATAATAATAATATAGCTTTATTCGCAAAATATGTTGTAAGCGTATATAATAATTATGTATCGCTTACAACTGTATTTTGTATGCAATATACAGTTGTAAGCGATTTTTTTTTTATGATATAGGAGGGCAAACGAGCAGCCGCAGCCATTTTCATGACCACCGACGCCCACAAACATCCGCATAGGGGCTATTCAGATGCGCTGCCCTCCTTTCTCTTCCTACCTCCATGGGCCACCGGCTACTTACACACCGCACGAAACGCGACAGCACAGCTGTCACTTTACGCCAGTCTCGTGTAAGCGAGAGGTACCTCCCCGGTCGTGCCGGCCCAATTCGACTGCATGCAAGCATGCAGTGTGCACTCTTACCTAAATATATTAGCGATACATAATTATTATAAATGCGAAAGTTTGTATGTTTGTTCGTTTGTTACTCCTTCACGCAAAAACTGCTTAACCTATTTCATGAAATTTGGCATACACATAGAGGGTAACTTGGATTAACACAGGATGGAGTTTTTATCTCGAAAAAATGTTCCTATGGGATGCCATGGGATGATTTTCTCGGGATCGAAATTTACGCGAGTGAAATAATATATAATAATAATAATAATCGCAGAGGGTTTAGTCAGTTAGGGCACGCACTCGAACGTAGAGTACCTAGGAACCACCCGGATTCCGGATAGTGCGTATAAGGGTTTTGCTGACTGTACTACCGATCCCTCATAGCCATATTCATTTTGTAGAACATGCCACATCCATCAAGATTGGCGAGTATTAATAACAGTTGCATGTCAGTTGTATCCGCGTCGGCTGAAGGTCGAGAGGTGAGGGACCTTATTTCATGGCGATTTCATTCGATTTTATTCGAGTTTGTTAATCTATTTATACTACCAGCGAACAGTCGCAATTGAGTGTGCTGTCGTGTTACGTGCGGGATTTCGAGGGGTAAGAAAGCGCAACGCATCTGTCTAACGTTTATGCGGATGTCTATGGGCGTCGGTAGTTATAATGGCTCAGACTGCTTGTTTAAATATTGAGGAAAATGACCAAAATATTTCATCGTTTTTGTTGAATAAATTGTGTTTTTCAATTTTAAAAATGTATCCCGAGATTTAAAGACTTTTACACTTGATGCATATCAGTTACGCCTTTTCAATAAAATATATTAATAAAGAAAAATATACTGATTTTTGAAAATGTTGCAGTTAAGCCTTTAGTGTTTATGCTACATCTGTTTATTTTATTGTTAGATATGCAGTTACGCCCTTAGTGCTTTTGCTATATCTGTTTATTTTACTGTTAGATATGCAGTTATGCTCTTAGTGCTTATGCTATATCTGTTTATTTTACTGTTAGATATGCAGTTATGCTCTTAGTGCTTTTGCTATATCTGTTTATTTTACTGTTAGATATGCAGTTATGCTCTTAGTGCTTTTGCTATATCTGTTTATTTTACTGTTAGATAGATATGCAGTTATGCTCTTAGTGCTTATGCTATATCTGTTTATTTTATTGTTAAATATGCACAAAAATAGCCAGACAGGCAGACGTGTCATCCTCCTCCCCCCGACAAGTTGTATTTTACATGTAAGTGTATTGTTTGTATAAATTAGTTTAATTTCCGTAGCCAGTTCTCACGAGGTCGGCGACTGGGTTTACTGTTCATTAATATTATATGTTATTTGCGCCCCGGGCCGCGGTTAAATCCGCGTAAATTTCGATCCCGTGGAAAATCATCCCATGGCATCCCATAGTAAACATTTCGGGCTAAAAACTGTCCTGTGTCAATCCTTGTTACTCTCTGTGTGTGCCAAATTTCATGAAAATCGGTTCAGTAGTTTTTGCGGCTACGCACCTATTCGCCCCTTATTATTCGCCCCCTGGCAAATTCGCCCCCTTTTGGAGAGCCCGTACGCCCCTTTTGAGGGGGCGAATAATTATTTCTTTTTTTTGAGGTACCCATTCACCCCTTTCATACACTCTTTGATAAAATATATTTTTTTTAAGAAAAGTACGGATAGATAAAAAAATATTTACTGATTATAATATATATTAATGCATTATGCGTCCATGGAGGAGGGGTCACGGGAGGAGACGTGTCTCGTTGTGTCGTTGCCGTGCACCCTATCTCCCGCGACCGAACGGGGGCGCACCGTCTGTTGCGTTGGCGGTGGGGCCGCAGAGGAAGAGGAGATGCGGTGTGTCGTTGCCGTCCTCCCTGTCCTCTGCGGTCCTTTAATGGCTAGTCCGCCGCCCAGCGGATGGGACCAGCCAATGCCGGAGGTCCTCCACCCGTCCCTCTGAAACAGCAGATGGCGGAGTGGATTCGGACGGACAGTCCCTAAGGAGGAAGAGTCTGGCCTTTTCACCGAGGCCAGCCTGTCGCTGGAGGCGCCTGTTGCTTTCAGATCCGGGGCCCTCCAATCATAGCGGCTGAAGGCACCCGCAGGGGTTTAGTCGGTAGGGGCAACCCAGTTGTCGAACCCGACACTGTACCCGGTTGAGCCACCCGGGCTCCTGGGTAGCGTGCGTAAAGGCATTCCCCTGCGTCAACAAAAAAAAGTTATTAGGTATATAACTTATTTGTGATCTTTGCAAAAAACTGTGATTTTGATTATATTAATATAGCCTGCTTTCAAATATTGAATCGTTATTAAATCTTTATTACTGGAATATTTGTTTTATTGACAACACTAATATTTTATGCTAATCAACAAAATATTATGCTGACCGTACTTTCGTCAACTTTAGTATATATACCTAGTAGTACACTACACCAGGGGGCGAATTTATAGTATCTTTTTTTCCAGGGGGCGAATGGGCACAGGGGGCGAATAATAAGGGGCGAATGGGTGCGTAGCCGTTTTTGCGTGCAGGAGTAACAATTAAACAAATAAACAAACATACAAACTTTTGCATTTATAATATTAATAGGACGTGTAGTTACACCATTAGGGTGATGTGAGTGGTGGCGAGCTGTATGAAGATGGCGAAGCAATCGGCGCAAGTCCGTCGGCTGGTCAATAGACGTAATTAAAAATATGTAGCAAATAACCAGTCAACATTTTGACTTCAACTTCCATCAAGACAACAGTCAACTTCTTCTTCTGTAGCGGGCCACCGGAAACACAAAATTCACGGAAGCATAGCAGTTGTCGGTGTCATAAGCGAAAGGCGCCTATGGCGTCACACGTAAGTTTTGTAAGATGTAGTGCCACACTGCATGCTTACATGCATCCGAATTGGGCCGGCACGACCGGGGAGGTACCTCTCGCTTACTCGAGTCCGGCGTAAAGTGACAGATATGCCGTCGCTTTTCGTGCGGTGTGTAAGTAGCCGGTGGTCCATGGAGGATGAAGGAGGGCAGCGCATCTGTATAGCCTCTATGCGGAAGCCTATGAGCGTCGGTAGTAAAATGTCTCAGACTGCTCGTTTGCCCCCCTATACCTTAAAAAAAAAAAAAAGAACGAGCTACATGCTGTTGATGATGACTGGATCTTATACAATAAATCTCCTGAGCCTTTCCTCCCGTTGATTGCCGTCGCTTACACAATGATCTACGCGCTTGTCTGTTGTCTGTAAGGTCACTGTTGTATTGATTTGACCTTACCGCGTCACGTACCAACGAACTTTCTAGAAGTAAAACGGGAGGTCCGAAAAATGTGAGTTTACACGGCAGAAGTGAAACTTTAGAATATGTTTGAGAGAATTAAAAGAAAAAAAAGGTAACCTGTTCTTAAATCTAGATCTAGAAAGTTTTAATCAAAATTTCTAATTTCGGTGAACATTGTTGAAAATCAAAACCCGGTTTTATAAATAGACTATTAGAATTTCATTTTTTTCTCCTATGGACTTAAGAACTGGTTCTACAATGTCTTTCGAATTCTAAAAAGCATCTCAGGTTTTTTTGGTACAAAACCCCGTGTGGAAATAAAATGTAGCCGATATTCTATAAAGCCATCTTTCCGTAAAAATTTCATCAAAATCGGTCCAGCCGCTCCAGAAATTATCCGGCACAATCATAAAGACAGATTTTAATAAACGGTTAGTAGTGGCATCATAAAAATAAGAAGACACTGCGCTTGAAAAGACCTAATTGACCTAAAAAATTAAAAGAGAAATATATTTGTGTCTATCTGTATCTAATTATTTTGAAATTAGATACAGATAGACACAAATATATTTCTACTAACTGTTACATGCGGCTTCGCTCGCGTTGTTTTTCGCAATAAAAAGAAGCAGATGACACTGTTCAGTCCTTCAACTATCTCCATACCAAAAATCACGTCGATCCGTTGATCCAATTTGATGTGAAAGAAAGACAAATAAACGTTTGCTTATTTGTCTTTCTTTCACATCAAACAAACACACTTTTGTATTTATAATATTAATATGGATAGGGATGTATAGATAATTATGCCGTAGACGATGTCCACTCTATAATCTGTGGTATGTCAAATACCAGAGCGCTGGCTCGGTGTCGCTGCGGTACCGTTGCGCACGCGCATCCTTTTTGCGGCGAATGCCGGGGGAAATGATGTCGTGACGACAAAAACCATTGTCGAGCTCACGTACTGTCGCCGTGATGGCTTATAGAGCTCTTCGAGGTTCGAGACAACGTGGAGGCCAGTTATCGCGCGTGAGCTGCCCCTCGTTAGAGAGGAGGGACAAGGCGACCCCCCGGCCATAATAATATAAGCTTGTGCTCTATAGCTTCAAGGCAACGTTGAGGCTATTTTTTTTTTCGCGCGTGATCTGTCCCCCTTATTACAGAGGGGACGACAAGCCGGACAAGGCAGCCCCTCGGTCATAATAATGATAGCTCATAGCTTCAAGGCCAGTCTTAACTGACGAGTGTGAGCTGCCCCACTCGCTACAGAGGGGGATGAAGGTATCTGGTCCCCAGCCACGATAATATATTTTAACTATTTTAATTTTAATTAATTAGCCATTATCCGTATGCACCTTTCCCATCTACGGGAAAGAGCACCCCNCCCTCTTCTGTTCTGTCCCCCTATCGACCACAATTTAAAGAGACCGTTCTCCATACGAGACAAGCTGTGCTGGGTTTCCGTCAGCATAGAAGTCATTGTCAAAAGAAAATAACACGATCTGTCATTATCTCTGGCGTTGCGGATGTTGGTGGGCGTCGGGGAGCACTAACCAGGTGACGCGACTCGTTTGTCTCAGCTGTAACACAGACGGTTCAGATTCAAGTTCAATATAAGTTACTTACAAGACATGTTAAAGAGGGAAAGGTAACGCATTACCTTTGTTTTTGCAGATGTTGATGGGTGGTATCACCCAAACACTCCAATTTGTTGGCGCCTTAAGTTATAGAAAGCGTTTCATAAATTTTTGTTTTATTTAATTTCGGTATAAAGCCATATTTTGTAAGAGCCAGTACCCAGCAAAATAACACCCGCGTGTGGCCGGCACGGAGAACTTACATGGTACCTAGCTGACAACTATGTTCTCGCGTTTCGTGCGATTATCATTAGTCTGTAGGTGAAGAGAAAAGCTACACACATAAGTGGATGTCTATGGCGTATTTAGTCATAAAAATTCCGACTGCTCGTTTGCCTCCACTGTAAAAAAGGTACAAAGAAAGTTAACGCAACGGATTCACAAAAGAATTCGTTAGAAAACTCTTACACCGCATACCTCATCGAATTCACACAATTCTGTTTCTTCACGGTTTACACAAATTGGATTTTAACTACCGAAAGTATTATGTGCAATTAAATTTATATGTATGCTCTATGCATACTCCAGAAACGATACGTTTCTTAGCCCGTTGAATATGAGAAGTTGAATCGTGTGATACAGTAACGCTGAGAGTTATGTGCATGCGCACAGCGTCTATAATTATCTTGTTTTTTTCTAGATTATCTATCATGGTCATGCATATGTTGCGCCTTGCAGGTTTACTCGCGTAAATTTCGATCCCGTGGAAAAATAGAAAATCATCCCATCGCAACCTAATAGGAACATTTTTTCAGGATAAAAACTATCCTATGTGTGATTCCAAGTTACCCTCTATGTGTGTGCTAAATATTATGAAAATCGGTTCAGCAGTTTTTGTGTGAAGGAGTAACAAACAAACATACAAACTTTCGCATTTATAATTTACTAGCTGCGCCCCGCGGCTTCGCCCGCGTAAATTTCGATATCGTGGAAAATCATTCCATGGCATCCCTCAGGAACATTTTTTCGGGATAAAAAGTATCCTATGTTATTTCTAATACCTCCAGGAATATGTGTACAAAGTTTCATAATGATCGGTCTAGTAGTTTTGGCGTGAAAGCGTAACAAACAAACTTACATTCACATTTATAATATTAGTAGGATACGCCTGTCGCGTGTAGAAGCTTACGCACTGTTCGGCAATTCAAGAGAGGTACATCTCGCTTATTCCATCTCTGACAGTTATATTGTTTAGGTATGTAAGTTTCCGGTGACCCATTAGTGGAAAGGCCTCAGTGGTCGTCATAAGGCTTCTTCCTTATGCTATAAAAATAAAGAAATGACGGACTTTTTAAAAACATCCTAATTTCAATAGAGTAGACGTACAGACGTACAGTTCTTGATATACATAGTATTGACTAGTTCTATTTCACAAATAAAAATATATAACTCTTTTATAAAGCAGGTTAGAAATATCAATCATAAAAATAATAACTATTAAAGGTTTCTCTTCAGAATGGTTGTAATTTCAAGCTCAATGAAACGAAAAAGCGTCACGACAGGACTACAATAATACACATATAGTATTTTTTTAAATAAATCGTAGATATATCAAGTTCAATTCCAACGTAAACTTTATTTTATCATACACTTTTTATAGCTACTTGCGTATACCATATACATATGAATCGATCGAAAGATAACGAGGCAATCAAAGCTTCATACATCCATACAACACCTTACACATTCATACACCAGCATACATATTCATACAGCTTCATACAGACCTGCGAGGCTACCTCAAGAATGTAATGTTGCGACATCTTATTGTTTGTAAATAAACCTGCGCAGTAGGTTCGTTGATAAATAAACAAAAAAACACCGCCCACAACCTTGCGATACAGAAACCATCTCGGACGGTTTCGTTACCGCTGCCAGATGCTCTATTTTGTACTCTACAAGCCAACTGCCCACTTTGTTGGTCATGAATAAAAATAGTTAATCATCAAACTAATATTATGTGAAAATTTCTTTATTTAGATGTTTGGATGTTTATCCGTCAATCACGCCGAAACTATTTAATTGATTTTGATAAAATTTGTTAGACAGGTAAGATTAGCTGACTTAGATTATAGGATACTTATTACCCTCTGGGATAAAACAGGAATCGTAGGCAAGTCAAGTACATTGAATATCCTTTTAAAAGAATACTTGGAGCCGTGATCTTCAATATCGAAGCGAAAATATAGTTTTTAGAATTTTTGACTATTTGTCTATGCATGTCCGGGCTAAACAAAAAAATTACTGCATGGTTTTACTTAAAATTTTGCAGGTCAGGTCAACGTATAGGCTACATATTATCACGCTATCACCTACGGGGGAGGAACTGTGAATCTTTTATTCGGAAGAATTAAGAACTTCTATTTATAAAGTCCGAAATTCACTCAGGCGAAGCTGCGGGCGGATGCTAGTAATAAAATATAGATATTCTTTTATACCCTACATACTATGATAGTTTACGAATATATTCATATATGTATACATTTTTTTTATACTCTACAATGTAGTATTGTAGAGTATAAGTTAGGTTTATTAATCTGTGGTATAAGTAATAATGCCTATGTCGACGACTACTAGGTACTCTACAATGCACTAAGAAGTCTAATTTTTCTAGCAATCAAACGAGGTATGCTGTGCCTCGACTGCAATTTTTTAGACTTTAGTTTTTAAATCTTTGGTAATTAGGACTATAGTTAGTATTTTTTTTTTCGGATGGACCTCTTACAGATGGCAGCGTGATAAAACACTGCCTCAGATTCTGTTCATCTTCATCGGACTAGTGAAGACTATTCTGTCTTCGGGTTTAGGGAGACGATAGGGGAACAGACCCCCTCTTTTCCAGCAGCTGGGAAGAAGATGCACCGGATATGTTTGTGGACGTAACCTATTTACGTTATTGTTAGGACCAAGGGAGGGGGCAGCCTCTCCTTCCCCACCATTACCGAATGGGGAGTTAATAACCTGTTGAACATCCAAAAATCTCCCACCTATGAATTTTAAATATAATAAGTAATTCAGTCTTAAATTTTATGTATTATAATGTTTTTTGGGAGTTGTCTCCCTCGAGAGGCGTACGGTACGGTACAGTACGGTATAAAAAGGTGAATAAATCGTCTGAAAGAGTAACGCAAAACGTAACGTTTCACCGCAATTTCTTACACCTTACAATTCAGATCATGTTTGTTTATATAGAAATCACATAAGACACTGTAGCCGGTGGCCCATGCAGGTGGGAGGAGGACGGAGGGCAACGCATCTGTGTAACCTCTATGCGGATGTCGGTGGGTGTCAGTAGTCATGAAAATGGATGCTCGTTTGCCCCCTTATACTATGAAAAAAAGATTTACTCTTGTCAAACCCGTTTTTTTCTACGATTGTCCACCGTGGTCATATTTATAATATCTGTAACAGACGCCATGTTTGCTTTTCACATTGTATTGTAATGTTACGCGAGCGACCTCGCTGTGGCAGTCACAGTCACACGTCAAATCTATTTTAGATTAAGGACACCGTCTGCTACAACTCAAGTAGCAAGGAAAAATTATTGGTATGCAATAAAGGTTGTCACACGCTGAGCAGATACGACAAGATTTTATCTGCGCATTTTTTTATGGTATAGGGTGGAAAACGAGCAGTCGAAGCCTTTTTGATGACTATCAACGACAGACATCCGTGTAGACACAGATGCGCTGCCCGCCTTTCTCCTCCCACCTCCATAGGTCACCGTCTACTTGCGCACCGCACGAAACGCGACACAGCTGTCACTTCACGCCGGTCTCGTGTAAGCGAGAGGTACCTCCCCGGTCGTGCCGGCCCAATTCGGCTGGATGCAAGCATGCAGTGCGGCACTACCTCTTACTTTATATGTATATATATAAATAATAAGTAGGTATATAAATAGAACCATCTTTCGATATACATATGACTGCCTACAGATACTTGACGGTGAAATATTAGTAATCTGCCTAATGTGCGATGCTTTTTGAGTTTAGTTGACAGAGCGAAATGACAGATATGCGCTCAGATACAGAATACCGCATCTGTAGTTTGTGACAGCCTTTACTCATGATGTTCTTACCAGTGCTTAACCTAGTTTAAACGTAAGGACAATTTAGTCGTTACATATTGATTATAGATAATTATATGGTAATAGATAAATTAATTACAAATACTTGTGAATAAAGTGTCGCATTTGAATGTTGCTTGTTCTTGAAACTATCAGGTGTCGAATAATAATAAATTCATAGAGTCATAGACCTCAAAGTGCTGCACCGATTTTTATCAAAAGAAAAGAACCACCGCAAGGATAGTTATTGGCTTTCAAATGAAAAACCTCGGTACCTACGTCTGTTTAAGAGGTAGGTGCGATGGCACAGACAGACACACATATATCGACATAATCTGTATATATGTATAAAACTCAAACGTGACATAGCCAGCTATCAACGCACAGCCCAAACCACAGGACGGATCAAGCTGAAATTTGGCATCCAGGTAGATGTTACGACGTAGGCATCCGCTAAGAAAGGATTTTTAGAAATTCAACCCCTAAGGGGGTGAAATAGGGTGTTGAAGTTTATATGGATTTCTTAGAAATTAAACGCGGGTGAAACCGCGGGGCACTGCTAGTCTTAAATATAAAATTCTCGTGTCACGGTGTGCGTTATTGAACTCCTCCGAAACTGCTCGACCGATTCTCATGAAATTATGTGTGTATATCGAGAGAGTAGGTATGAAAATCGTCCAAAATTTATTTTTCATCCCGATATTCCCACGAGATCGAAAGTTACGCGGGTGAAACCGTGGAGCGCAGCTAGTATAGGTACCTTATAAAGTTATAACCTTGTCTATTTTATTATCTATCTCATCTCGAAAAATGTGTTTTAGTTTGCCTTCTTTAAATTGCTGAGCACGTTTAGACAGAACTAACACGAAAATTTCAGTTTTTACACACACGATACTTTTCTGTAAACTTTCGATTTTTCCATCCGATAACTCTGTCCACAAGTCTCACTGGAAGGAACTTTTATATTTTTATAGTATAAGGGGCAAACGAGCAGTCGCAGTCATTTCAGTGGTACAAGGTAGTGCCACCCTGCATGCGTGTAGCCGACTTGGGCCGGCACGACCTCTCGCTTGCCCACGTAACGTTAGTTATGCTGTCGCTTTTCGTGCGGTGTTTAAGTAGCCGGTGGCCAAGGAAGGGGGAGGTACCACGCCGTATAACCTTTTTTTTTTTTTATGATATATGAGGGCAAACGAGCAGCCGGAGCCATTTTCATGACTACCGACGCCCACAAACATCCGCATAGAGGCTATACAGATGCGCTGCCCTCCTTTCTCCTCCCACCTCCATGGGCCACCGGCTACTTACACACCGCACGAAACGCGACAGCACAGCTGTCACTTTACGCCAGTCTCGTGTAAGCGAGAGGTACCTCCCCGATCGTGCCGGCCCAATTCGACTGCATGCAAGCATGCAGTGTGGCACTACCTCTTACCAAACCCAACCTGTATGCACTTTACGCCAGCGAGAGGTGCCGCGGTAGTGCCAGCCCCATTCCGTTGCACGCATGCAGTGGCACTACCTCGTGCATGATGATATAATCTGTGATAAACCATTATATCTTCATTGAGTTAAATGTACGTCGTATGTAGTAGTTGAGATATGGACACACACACACACACACACACACACACACACACACACACNNNCACACACACATTTCCAGCCGCAGCCTCCCAAATCGATGTTACGCTGCGTGGCTGACGAATTGGCGTGAGTTTAGAAAGCGCTGGTGAAACCCGCACTCCACCTCACTACGTTAATTGCTGTGGCGTTGAGCGATTGCTGCATTGTCGCGGAGGAGGGCTGGAGAGAAGATCCCCCAGTGTATTGTACTTGACAGTTGTTGCTCAGCATGTGCCACTGTACGTTTTACGTGAATATCTTGAATGCTTTTTTTTTAGTAACGCATGGGAATACCATTACGTACGCTGCCCAGGAGCCCGGGTGGCTCCACCGGGTACAGTATTGGGCTCGGCTATTGCCCCTACCGACTACCGGCCCCGGATCTACAAGCATCAGGGTCCCTCGGGCGACGAGACGGCGAGGTTGGGCTCGGTGAAAAGGCCAGACTTCTCCTCCTTGGGGACTGTCCGGCTGCCTCTATATAGTCCCCACTCCAAAGTCGGAACCGTGCAGTGGGGTCCGAATATTCCAACGCTGGTCGCCCTAATCCACGCCGCCATCTGCTGATTCAGAGGGACGGGTGGAGGACTCCTCAGTTGAGCTGCTCTTAGTCTGGCCTCTACCCCTCAAACCAGTCCGGTATCGGTAGCCCTGTCCGGCATAGCCTTGGAAATCACAGAGGCACGCAGNNNCGACAAGGCAACAGCAACAGCATCTTCAGGGGGAATATCTTGAATCCTCCTCTAATCATAGACGACCTTACCAGTCTATATTTTCTCTTCCATTTATGAGACACCATAATGATAGGTTTATAGGCTTGCTGCTTGAAGCTGCTTGAATTGCATTAGGTAATTATCGGTTAACTTCTAAGGTTCTAATTTGGACTTTTGTGTCATAGGCGTTTGAGCCTTTCGGTGTCTCCATTTGGTTAAATAGTCAATACTCAAAGTTTGTATGTCATCTCTAAATATTGTATTACGAACGAGGACCGTGTATAAAATAAGAATGACAACATTGTAAGGGTGCTTACATAGAA
>LUGF01038195.1:564983-582964 GCA_001625245.1 Calycopis cecrops
AATCGAAAATTTGCTGGCACGAGGTTCACATTTCTGCCACTAGTTAGCGTGGCGGTCCAGAAGCTCGTTCCTATTCCGTATGCAAACGTATTCTCACACTAATTTATTTATGGTTACTGATACAGTAATATCCTAATATAGATGATATAAACCACCCGCCAGTGGTGGAGGGGGGTCCGGGCCCCCCAGTCATGATAGCTCATAGAGCTCTTCTAGCTCAAGACCCGTGTCGGCCACTTTTTAGCTGCCGTGCGTGAGCTGCTCCCCTCCGTTAGAGGTGGGGAGAGAAGGACACCCGCTGTCCTCGGCCAAGATAATAATAGTATTATAACCTATTAATCGCAATAGTCCGGTTTGCCTTCTTCCAGTAGCTGGGAAAGAAGGGGGGTTCTGCACCCCCATCGACCACAAATTACAGAGGCTCGAGCTACCTTAGGGCACTCGCCTCTTATACAGACGAAGCTGCACTGGGCTTTCAGTTCTGCTAGCGTAGATTCTATCTAAAAAAAAAACGATGATATAAAGTTCACGCACCTGTAAATTTTGTAAAGGCGACTCAACTGGACTCAGGCTGAATCCCAGACTTTCTACACTCTGTGGAACCTCTTGTGCCACCTTCTTGTTGTTCTTTTTTACACTCGGTTTCCTGTAATACAAAAAACATTATGGTTAGTAAAGAGTATTCAAGCGTTATGCTTAAAGCTATGAAATATCTTGAAGACATTTGAGGCAAGTTATGGAATAATTTTATTTATTGTTTATTTGTATTACATATTTTTGTAAGAGGTAGTGCCACACTGCATGCTTGCTTGTAGCCGCATTGGGCCGGCACAACCGGGGAGGTACCTCTCGCTTACACGAGACCAGCGTAAAGTGAAAGCTGTGCTAAATGTCTTTAAAGAGTTTCTTTCTCTTAAGACTTATGAAATTTTATGAAAATGGTATTTTTGAAGAAAATTTCACGAAAAAGGACATTTAGAAGAATTTTTGAAATAGACACAATTTCATGAAAAATTCTTCTAAATGAGTTTGTTGAGAATATTTTGGGGGAGCTCCTGAATATTCTTCGAAAAGCATTATTCAAAAAGTACAAACCGTCTAATTTGCGAACTCTGTAAGTTGTTGTTGTCGTACTGGTCCTGGGGGCTCTCAGGGCCGGCCTTAGCCCTCGGCTTCTTGGGCTTGCCCTTGGTGCTGATGACAGTTGGCTGGCTGATGAGCTGTGGGTGCGGGTTTGGCGATGCTGCGGATGAAATGATCACATTAGATTTAGAGGCAAGGCGTGCTTTTTTAAAGTAAATATTACTCATATCCTTAGTTGTCCAAGGTTTGAGAACACTATGTGAAGCACTAACCAATTTCTTCCATATACCCATTAAAGAAATGAAAGCGAAGCGTCTGTCCTAGCGCTTCTATTGATGGTTGTAATGGCTTTGAAGTATTGACGACATGAGAATGGAAAAATGAAATGCAAAAAATTTGTAGACATTAGGGATCGCTCTTATCTCCTTTGCACAATTAAGCCTTCAAGGGCGCAGAAGATACTTACTTTCACTTTACATACTAGGACATACAGACTAGGTAGTGGTACTTACTCACGATGTGTGTGTACCTACACATGAGGTACGGGTACTTGTACACAAGGTACCAGTACTTGCACGCGAGGTGCGAGTACACACACATGAGCTGGCGGTACTTACACAAGAGGTGCGTGTTCTCGTGTACGAGATGGCGATACTTACACAGGAGGTGCATGTACTTGCTTATGAGGTGGCTGTACTTACACCAGGTACGTGTACTATACACGAGGCGGTACTTACACATGAGGTGCTGGTGGTGCGGGCGCGGCGGGGGGTGCGGAGGGTGCGGTGGGTGCGGCGGACAGTGGTCGTCCAGCAGCCGCACTATGTCGTCGTGCATCCGCTCCTGCGCCACGTCGCGCGGCAGCCGGTCCATGTGGTCGGTGATCTCGCGGTTGGCGAGCGCGTCTAGGAGGGCCTTGCAAGCGCCGTACGATCCCTCTCGGGCGCCCAGGAATAGGGGAGTTTCATCCTGGTGGAAAAACGTATATATTAGCATAAGGAACGGTCGTAATAGTGTCCATTTTGGACCTCCCGAAAGTTTATCTATGGACGTAAATTATCACAAGATGATGACGAAAATGAATGATTTTGTTACTGTTTAAATTATGAGGAACCTATGCCAATTACCGGGTACATACAGTGGCATATGCTACACTTCTCCAGTATTCTCAAGTCAACTGAATAAATACATATTTTCCTGAATGGTGACCCTGTTATATTACTGCAATTGAAACATTTGGCGGCCGAGCTACTGACAAATGTTAAGGGCGACAGCACATGCGCTACTTTTAGCAGCGATCGCCGCAACATCACGATTTAACGACTTTCTGCGTTCCATCGCGGTATCAGAATCGCGCGATTTTGCGTCTGCTCCGTTGCTCGATACGTAACACTCGCTACCGCTTTGCGACAAAATCCCCGCATTTGGCGTTTTTAAGGGTGCGGTGGGGAGCGTATGGTTGCTGGATTCAGCTTTTAAAAAGCGACTAAATTGCCGATCGCCTATGCTACAATTAGCATAATTAGAATGTGTGTGGCTCTTACATTTAAGAGACGTTGTGTCAGTAGTACCTACACACCAACTGAGCCTACTATAACTAGTGTCGACACCCGACTGTACCTTGTCGTCCTGCGCGTCCCTGTTGGCTCCGTGCAGCAGCAGCACGTTGACGGCCTCTACGTTGTTGACGGCGGCCGCCCAGTGCAGCGCGGTCTTGCCGCTGTTGTCCGCTGCGTTTATGTCCGCGTCCGCGTTTATCAGGTCCTCCACCATGCCCTCTATCGCCAGTCTGTTGCGGAATAAATGCGTGATTGATTATTCAAAAAATAGTATAAAGCGGAACCGAGCAATCGGAGCCATTTTCATAATCACCGACGCCCATTAAAGATCCCTTATAATCAAATTTTTACATTTCTTAAGTTCCAGTTCTGCGTTACTTTGCGTATGGCAACTTCAAACGTGATACAAGTTCTTTTTTCAGTTATCAATTATATAACTTGTACATATACAGTTCCTAGCACTCACAGCCTCATACACAGTCCCATCCGTTGGTGAAGCGGAACAGTTCCTGCGTCCTTTTGACGCATGAAGACCGTACACACTGCTTCGCTGAAGAAAGCCATGGCTTACCAGGCAGCGCCGGATTAAGATCTGGAGGCGCCCTGGTCCTAGAGAACTTGATGAGGGTCCTTTTATGGGTACAAAGATGACGTGAGGCCCTTAAGCTTTACGGAGCCCGGGGCTGCAGACCCCCTAAGCCCTACGAAAAATTTTCGATGTTTACCTGGCGGCGAGTATGAGCGGCGTGGTGCCGTCGTGCATGCGCGCGTTGAGGTTGGTCGCGCGGTTCCGCAGCAGTATCTGGAACACGCCGAGCGCGTCGGCCGCGACCGCAGCGTGCAGCGGCGTGCGCCCCGTGTTGTCTTGTGCGTTCGCGTCCGCGCCCGCGTCTAGTAACCGCTTCGCTGCGTCCGCGCGCGCGTACCTGTACAGATAAACGATTAATAATATGTTTAATATTTAATATAGATGTTACTTTATAGTGAAAAAAAGGACATACTACCAGTCGGAGCCATTTTCTTGACTACTGCCGTCTACAGAAATACACATAGATATTATACAGATGCCTATATATCTTATACGTAGTCCTCTTTCCTCGTCCCCCTCTATGAGCCACCGAATAGACACCACACGAAACGTGCAAGCACGGACGTCACTTTACGCCGGTATTCAACTGCCAACTACAAACTACAATTCGGCTGCATGCATGTATAGACAACCACATAGAGACTATACGGATGCGTTGCCCTCCTTCCTCTTCTGCCTCCATTCACCCACCAGATGCTTACACAGCGCCCGAAATGCGACAGCAAAGCTGCTACTTTACGCTGGTTTCGTATAAGCGAGATGTACCTACCCGGTAGTGTCGGCCCAATTCGACTACATGCATGCAGCGTGTTTCTACCTCTAACCAAAAACTACCCATATTCGAGCAAATAAAAACTTATTTCTTTAGTTATGTTCACACCACAAGCGCGACGCAATATACCATACCCAACGTGTGAGAGAGAGACCGACTATAGTCCCACATCACGTTTTTCCCTTACCTCGCAGCCAGATGCAGGCTGGTCTCTCCGGTCTTGTCCATGGCGGCGTTGAGCTGCGCGCCCTGCGCCACCAGCTCGGAGATGATGTGGGCGGTCTGCTCGTCCTCCGCGTCGGAGCCGGCGTCGACGCCGCCGCCGCGGATGGCGGCCACCATCAGCGGCGTCATGCCGCCGGGACCGCGCGCGTTCACGTCCACGTGCCCGTCGTGCTGGAGGGAACAGCGGATAAATTAGTCTATTGAAACCATAGAGATATAAGAAAATAAATTTATTTCTGATATCTATGATTGAAACCTAATATTATTAGGGTTCTTTGATAGTTTATAGTCATCGAATAAATAAAGATATGCCAACACATTGTCATTAAAATCATCATTTATTAAATTGTCAAAGAATATTTCATCATCCACAATGATAATGATTTATGGCCCGTCTGCAGCGACATAATAACAGAACTACAGTACCTAAGTAAGGAAGGATTTTAAGCACTGACACTTGTTTGCCTTTTTATGCTAAAAAACCAAAATAAAACTCTAGTTGGAATTGCTCGCACGTTGATTTTCGCCTCGTAATTTTGTTTTTTAATAATGAACAGTGAACAGACGGCTGCTGCCGATAGTGATGATAATGAAACTTAAAATGTAGATCCATCAAAGCTTTGTTTTACATAAGTTTTTAACGGTAAATAAAGGCGATATTACTTTCTAACCGTTCTGCAGTGGTTCTCGGTACAGGTATAAACTTTTTAGAGGAAAAAAGAAATAAAATGTTACACTTACGATGGCAGGCGGCGTCATCATGCTCGGAGGCACTCTGATATCTGCCGCGTCCAGGTGCTGCTGCGTCCACACCCTCGGCTGGCTGGCCTCCTCGTAGTCCGTGATAGCCGTGTGATCTGAGGCGTAGCCTCCCGGGGCTCCGTTGGAATCGCCGGGGCCCCGAGCTCTCTTCGCCCTCGGCGGGGCAGAACCGTCGTCGTCTTCGTCGGACCAGTGCGGAGGGCCCATGTGGCCACCGTTTATATCCACGTCAATGCAGCCAATAGAACCCTTGTTCAAATTCCTCATCTCCTGACCATCGGGTACGCGACGTCTCGATCGGCGACGCGAGGAAGAGTTTGACCGGATGAATCCTTCCGGGAACCATGTTATTCCAGCTGCTCTCTTTCTTTGAGCAGTTACTAACACACCTACCAGGAGACCGATCAAAAGAACCAGTATCACACCGATGAAAACATATTTTGAGTTGGTTGTAGGACTGGGTTCGACTGGGTTAACACTCTTCACTCGGAAAATGGGGAAGTCAGATGAGAGGGAATGCTTCGAAGCGGTGGCGGCCAAAAACTCTGCAGCTTCTTGAGCTGAGAAGAAGCATTCTGATGATGATAGAGTGCTGCACTTTCTATTGTCGATCTCCAAATAGACTTGGACTCCAGACGAAGCCCTCTCAGTGAAAGCTATTTGATGTTTCTTTCCAAACTCGGTATCCTGTAAACCGACGTCTGTAGAACCTTTCCATGGGTATACCATGTCGTTTCCTAAATGGTCCTTTTTGATTACCACCGTCGTTCGCAGTTGGTGGCCAATGTCACGAAGGAACGCTACTGAATTGTCCTTAAAGGTCCGCATGTCCATCAGGAGAATAACAGACATGACGCCTTCAGCGAGGTCGGGCGGCTCGTTCTCACAGTCCAGACCGTCCCAATTACACTCCGCGTTGTTGCATCCATAGTCGCAGTGCCCGTTGGCATAGTGTTTCTGGCAGTATGCGTCGTATATGGGGTTGCATTTCTGGAGGGACTTTTGACAGTCTCTGCCGTCGAACATGCACGCTTGTGTGTTGCAGACCTCGTTACATTCTCCGTTCATGAACACCTCCCAGCACTTGATGGGTGCTGTGCAATTTGCCCATGGATTAATACCCAAAGAGCAGTCATTCCCGTCAAACTCGCAGGCATACGTGTTGCACTCTTCGTCGCAATGATGGTCACTTTGTTTCTCTTTGCATCCCAATTTAACACATTTCTCCCTTTGGAAAGCCAAATCCAGTTCTTGGAATGTTAGTCCGGTGTTCTTGCCAAACATGGAGTTGCCAGACACGGCGCTCCCGTAGCCTCCACGGGAGTGGGGATCGTGGATGTCACAATTTTTGCCAGTCCATTGTCTTGGGCAATAACAAAGGTAGTCTCCTGGTTTGTCGATGCAGCGCGCTTCTGGATGCTTACAGGGGTTACTGAGGCAATCGTTCATAGAGTCGATTTCACAGTTCACTCCTGACAGCCCTGATGGACAGTCGCATACGTAATCCCCGATTTCTGAAGTTCTACAGTAGCCACCGTTTTGACAAGGATTCGAGTCACACGCGTATCCAGAATATTCGCAGTTTTTGCCGTAGAAACCGTCTCCGCACAAACACTCGTGTCCTCCTTGGATCGCGGTGCATATGCCGCCATTTTGACAGGGGGAATTAGCGCAGAAATTCACCTTAGCATCACAATGTCTTCCCATATACCCCGCTTTACAATTACAATGGTAGTCGTTGACCAGTTGCACACAATCTTGTGTCCCAGGGTTTGAACAAGGATTGGATAAGCACTCGTTGATATCGCCTTCACACCTCGGTCCGACGAAACCTGGAGGACATTTACATTCGAAACCACCGACCCTGTCCATACATGTACCGTTGTTGTGACAGGCGTCTTGCTTGCAGTCGTTCACGTTGATTTCGCAAATTTTTCCAAGAGTTCCAAATGGACACGAGCATGAGAAGTTGTTGATGAGATCATGACACGTCCCTCCGTTCTGGCAAGGGTTGGGCAGACAGTCGTTGACGTTCAATTCGCAGTTTTGTCCCTGGAAACCCTTTGCGCATTGACACTGGTATGTGCCAACTAGATCTTTGCAGACGGCGCCGTTTTGACAAGGGGCAGATTCGCATTCGTTTATTTCCTTCTGGCAATAGGAGCCCGTGTAACCGTCCAGGCAGTGGCAGCGATGGGAGTTACCGATATCTTCGCACGTGCCGTTGTGACAGAGTTGCTTGAGCTTCACGCCTGAGAAAAACATACAGTTCAGTACCGAATTTGGGTCAGAATGGTTATCAAAAGCAATAAGAAATATACATACTTTTTCGTATGCTGGCATCTTTACAAGAGACCATTTCGACGTCGCAGAGTTTTCCAGACCAACCAGGGGAACATGTGCACGTGTACTGAGGGCCCTTTTGGGAGCAGGTTGCGCCGTTCTCGCAAGGGTTGTTTTCACACCTGTAAACAATTTGGAATGTCAGTGCTGTGGTTAAATATTTTTTTTAGAGAATTTTCTTAGATCCTCTTTGGATCGCTTAGCTACCACAGTAACCTAGGTTTTCTAGAGATTTTCTTAGATCCCATTGGGTCGTTGAGCTATCAGAGTAAACTAGGTGTTCTAGTTTCAAGGCTACCAATATATCTAGCTTACTTTGATCCATGTCAGACTAGGGGAAGACTTCCCAAAGGGGAAAATCGAGAAATGGAACCTAAATCGATTGTAATGAACGAGGTGCTTATCCATTCATTTTCTGCATTTAGCTAAGAGGTAAATGAAAGGTTTCGGAGGACCATAATATGTTATGCTATCGTATAGGTACTTACCACGCTTCATTCCTATGATATTTTAGGTTTCCTATCAACAGACTACCTGTTCGCGCTAAGTTTGTCATTGGCGATATGACGTCACTCGAAGGGTAGCGTCAACCAACGATGTTGAGAAAGTGATTAAGCGGCGCGGTAGGGGGATGCGGGAGGAGACACGCATTGCACGGACCAGCAAACTTATTGTGAACGGGTTGTATGCCGAAAATATTGGTCCGTGGACAAAATTCTTACCATTCCACGAAGCCCTCGCAGTGTTTCCCGGTGTACCCGTAGGGGCAGTGGCAGGTGTAGTGGGTGATGTGGTCGTGGCAGGTGGCGCCGTTCTTGCAGGGGGAGCTGTCGCACATGTTGATGCGGAGCTGGCAGTTGGACCCGGTGTACCTGGGAGGATCAGTTATTATGTTCAAATGTTGGTGTCCATGATTGTAGATCAGTGCGATCAGATTCGGCTCATCAGTGGCGTGCACCTTTGGAGTGCTGGGCCCATAGGTTAGGATGGGAACCAGACCTCATTGCACGATTCCACTTCGTAGTAGGGACTGTTCAAAGGCAGCAGGACAGTCCCCAAGTAGAAGTCTGACCTCTTCCCCAAGGCCAGCATGTCACTAAAGGGATCCTGTTGCTTGCATATCAGGGACCCCCAAATATAGCGGCCGAAAGCACCAGCAAGGCTTTAGTCGGTACGGCAACCCAATTGCTAAGCCAGACACTGTACCCAGTTGAGCCCTCTGGGTAACGTATGTAAAGGTATTCCCCTGTTATCAAAAAAAAAGGTCCGTGAGTGGAAACTCGCGCCACCGTTCCCAAGTTTTATGACCGAGTCTGTATATGCAGAGAGAGTCATTATATAATAACCGAACCATGACTCACCCTGGCGGACAGGAGCAGTTGTAGGAGTTGATGCCATCGACGCAGGTGCCGCCGTTCATGCAGCTGGACTCGGTGCAGTCCTCGTCGTTGGTCTGGCAGTTGATGCCGGAGAAGCCCAGCGGGCACGTGCACGTGTACGACGCTACGTACTGCAAGTGACATACGTTACGTTCAGACTGGTTCACTACGTACTGCAGGTGACATACGTTACGTTCAGACTGGTTCACTACGTACTGCAAGTGACATACGTTACGTTCAGACTGGTTCACTACGTACTGCAAGTGACATACGTTACGTTCAGACTGGTTCACTACGTACTGCAAGTGACATACGTTACGTTCAGACTAGTTCATTACGTACTGCAAGTTGCCAGTGTTGCATATGCATATTCTGTGCCGCGTTCCGAATCACGCTAACAGCGCCATTAGTGCGATAGTGTCCGTTCCGTTTTGTGATTACAATGCTCATGTCAGCTCACTTGACGTCATATATGACGTCATCTGCCTTGCTAACGACGCTCATGTTTTGCACCTAAGCATCGTGAGCATAGCTGTCACAAAGCTGTCATTGCTGTGAAACCCGGTAACTATATTACCAATTTAAATTATCTGTGATTAAAGATTATAGTTGTGATAATGGCTGATTTTATAGACCTGCAGGTATTTTTGGAGTCTGAATATAAATTAATTACGTTATTATACGTAGGTATATTGGTTATGTTATGATATGCGTGCTGACACTGAGCGGTCTGAATCAAAAGTATCGTAAGCGCGCGTGAACGTTCTAACGATTCGGTCCGACTTATTATGACGTTTGCATTCTGGGCACCGTTAGCGTGATTCGGATCGCAGCTCTAGAGTGTCGTAGGACACTCTTGACAGGTCAGAGTTGACAGATGATGCCTAAGGCGTACTGCAAGTGAAATTATGTTACGTTCAGAATGGTTCACTAGTAAGGGGTAGTGTCCCGCTGCGTGCATGCATGCAGCCGAATAGGACCGGCACAACCGGGGAGGTACCTCTCGCTTTTATAAGATCGGCGTAAAGTGTAAAAAAAGAATGGTTGGTGTACTGCAAGTGATGTCGGTTCTTACCAGCTTTGCAAGATTGAAGAAAATGAATGCTATCAAATGCCGAAGTAGTACTATAGCGTTATTATGTACAGGGCGAAGGCTGTGTTAAATCCAAAGGGGGCCAGTAGTACGGTATCGCTGGTAGTAGCATACCGTCGAGTTTCGCATGTTTCGGTGGCCGTGACGTGTTAAACGCTTAGTCTGGACAGGCCCTAAGTGTATCGTACATATTTATGCGATGTCTTTGGTTAGATACCAATGGACTCCGAAACTGATCGTCATTGAGTGGCAAATATAATTCGACCACGAAAATAAGTTACATCGGCTTTCGTCGTTGACGCAGAAGAGCGCAACATAGGCCGATCTAATCCGATTTATAACACCAATTCAATAAAATCCTTATTCTACAACTAATAAGGCTTAAATTTAACAAGACGTGAGCTTATGCTATCTCGCTCGCGATATCTGTGCTGCATGACTTTTGACGTGTGTATGAATGACAGCTAATGAGAGCTGACGTTCGGCTAAGCAACTGACGAATGCCAATACAGCCAACTCTCGTTTGACCAATTCCGAATAAAGAATTTCCCATGCAAAAATAGTGCCTGGTGATTGGTTGAAATATTTTCGCGCGTATTTTTGCGTTCGGTGTAACTTATTTCTATGGTACTATTATACACCGATGTAACTCGTCCCCACCTGGTTGCACGTGGCGCCGTTCATGCACGGCCGGCTCTGGCACTCGTCGATGTCCACCTCGCAGTGCTTCCCCGCGAAGCCGCTCGCGCACACGCAGTTGTAGTCGCCGATGCTGTCGAGGCACGTCGCGCCGTTCTGACACGGGACTGCAACACAAAGACGCATCATTCAGTTTTTAATAACAAACAACAATAACAAGTCGGGAGTTATAAGGACGATTTGATGATAAATAGTCCGATTTGTTGGTCGGGCGGTGTTAGATACTGACGTTATAAGCTACATTATAAAAAAGGCCACGAGGGATCAGAATAACACCGTGCGTAATCGAACCTCTTATCGAGATCTTTCGTCTTTATTAATTGCGTGTCTCTGTGATCTCCAAGGCTAAGCCAGACAGAGCTACCCATACCGAGCAGGCTTAGAGGAGGGGAGAGACTAATTCACTGTCACATCACCTCACGTCACTGTCACGTCACGTATACTCACAGGAGGCGCAGTCGTCGGTGTTGATGGCGCAGTCCTTGCCCTCGTAGCCGCGCGCGCACAGGCACGCGTACGAGCCGTCCGTGTTGATGCACGTGGCCTCGTTGTGGCACGGCGCCGTCACGCCGCACTCGTCGACGTCACGCTCGCACAGCGCGCCCGTCCAGCCGACGGGACACTGGCACGTGAACTCCGCGTACGACGCCTCGGCCATGCAGCGGCCGCCGTGACGACATCTGTTATAAGATTTTTTTTAAAAGAGACCGCATACAAATCGGATGACCCTATCTTGAAACATGATTTTGAAGTGAAAGATGTGCAAGAGATATGAGAGGTTATGCAAAATATTACGTAGGTTTTACCGTCGATTGTTGCTTCACTGTTACACATGATATTCACAAGGTACGATACGGAGTAAATTAAAAAAAAACACAGCATGACGTCGGTAGTCATGACAACAGATCCTGCTACTAGTTTACAAGGTAGTTGACGTACTGGTTGAGCGCGCACGGGTCGAGCGTGTTCTCGCAGTTGCGGCCCGAGTGCGGCGGCGCGCACACGCAGCGGTAGCCGTCCACCAGGTCGATGCAGCTGCCGCCGTGCAGGCACGTCGGTAGTCATGACAACAGATCCTGCTACTAGTTTACAAGGTAGTTGACGTACTGGTTGGGCGCGCACGGGTCGAGCGTGTTCTCGCAGTTGCGGCCCGAGTGCGGCGGCGCGCACACGCAGCGGTAGCCGTCCACCAGGTCGATGCAGCTGCCGCCGTGCAGGCACGGGTTGCCGGCGCAGTCGTCGATGTTCGTCTCGCAGTTCACGCCTGGAAATTAAAATAATAAGTACGCTTATTGGGGGAGACTTACATACAACAGTGGACGTCTTGCTGCTAACAATGATAATGATGGTGATAATCCATTAGAGATTATTTGATATTGACGTCATCAGAGTTTCAACCGACCACAGAAGCTTTTTGAGTAAATATTCCCAAATAACTGCCACTTTATCTAATATCTTTAAACGAGCAATTCTTGTATATTTATATATATAATCATACTAATAAATGTAAGTTTGTTTGTTACCCTTTCACGCGAAAACTGCTCAACCGATCATCATGAAATTTTGTACACATGTTCTTGGAGGTATTAGAAGTAACATAGGATAGCTTTTATCCCGAAAAAATGTTCCTGAGGGATGCCATGGAATGATTTTCCACGATATCGAAATTTACGCGGGCGAAGCCGCGGGGCGCAGCTAGTAATTATATATGTGTAATCAGGATCTCGGAAACGGCTCCAACGATTTTCATGAAAGTTACAGATTAGGGGTTTTTCGGCTCAAGGAATCGATTTATCAAGGTCCCAGGTTCGAGAAAAGCTCGGCTTTCAAGATATAATAATATATAATATATAATATCAGCGCCATCTATATTATATTATATATAATTATGGTTTTTTTACTCCTCAATAGATGGCGGAATTCCGTCTTATTATTTTTTATCCGAGCGAAGCTCGGTCAACCAGGTCCTACATATAAAATATACATGTGTCAGCTTTATTATAACTATAATTCGTAGCAAATTTTTGATAGTGTCAAAATAGCGTATTGATAACGTGGTCTAACCTGTGAATCCCAGTACGCAGTCGCACTTGTACGCGTTAAGGCGGTCGTGGCAGGTGCCGCCGTGCTGGCACGGGTTCGAACTGCACTCGTCTATGTCGCGCTCGCACCGCTGACCTGTGGGATACAATATTACTTAGTATTTGCTTATAAAATGTTTGTGCTTTAGAATACACAATAGGTAGTGCCACGATGTATGCTTGCATGCAGCCGAATTGGGCCGGCACGACCGGGGAGGTACCTCTCGCTTATACGAGACCGGCGTGAAGTGACAGCTGTGCTGTCGCGTTTCGTGCGGTGTGTAAGTAGCCGGTGGCCCAAGGAGGTGGGAGGAGAAAGGGGGGCAGCGAATCTGTATAGTCTCTATGCAGATGTCTATGGGCGTCGGTAGTCATGAAAATGGCTACAACTGCTCGTTTGCCCCCCTATACCATAAAAAAAAAAAATACACGACTGAAGTAAGACTTCAGACACATAACTAGGCTAGGAGAGGGAGAGAGAAAGTAAATGTGCGCGGCACTACTCTTTCTTGCTCCTACAGTAATATAACAAACGTAACTCTCTCTTTGTCTTCACTAACGTGTATCACCCTCTCAATCAAATTTTCGCCTCGCGATATCACACTTTTCGTAACGCTCTCGCATTCATCAGCTTACTCCCCTCGCGAGTAAAGAAATTTCAAAAAGAAAATTTTGAAAGAAAGAGTAATCGAAATAAAGACATCACTATGAGCATATGCCAACAAAGATGAGCAAATGTCGTGCATATTAGCATATATGCATATATGCATGTACATACCTCCGTAGCCGGGCAGGCAGTGGCAGATGAACTGGTTGACGCCGTCCTCGCAGGTTCCCCCGTTGATGCACGGGTTGGACGCGCACTCGTTCACGTCCGACAGACATCTGCAAACACGAACAGGTGTTGATGATCATGAAATCACTGATCTCTATATATGGATAGCTAAAGTATATTTGTATTGTACGTTTAAGCCTTCAAACGAAATGTATTTTTGTATTGCGCCAGTGACACCGGGTACAGTAAGTAATTAATGGGTATTTTAATTTAATGTCAAGTTATTTAATCAAATGTTATTATTTAAATCAAGTTGAGTTATTTAACACAATAATAGTAATAGCCTGTGGACTTATTACAGTACGTTAGTGTAGCCCCGTGGTAAATAGTAGGTACGTTCAGAAACGACAAATCTCTTTTTTCCGGCTTTTTAAAGTGTGCGTTGGCTACACAAATTAAGGGCTCTCAAAAAAAATTATACGGGGCTTCGCCAAGGCCACTGGGTATTTTTATTTATTGGGTTCCGTATCTCACCTGGCGTCGTAGTACCCCCTGGGGCACTCGCAGCGGAACCCGTTGATGCGGTCGATGCACTTGCCGCCGTTGGCGCACGGGTTGGACAGGCACTCGTTGATGTTGGTCTCGCAGTGCACGCCCGTGAAGCCCGGGATACACTCGCACGTGTACCTGGAAGATGGCGTGAGTTTGTAATGCGAGGTTTATGGTTGGCACACAAGTAGACATATCTCAGAGCAAATTCAAACTTGCATAACTTCTGTATCGCAACGTGGTAAATATGACTGACGGACATAACGCTCAACTAATGAATGTCAGGATCCTAGCGCGTTTACCGGCTTTTCTGACCCTTTATACATCATATTCCCCTTTGCAATGCAAGTGTCATAATGTTATAAGATTCCGCAATTTTGCTGAAACGGTTTTAAAATTTGTGGATTTGTGCAAATCTGAACATGCGCCAATAAAATGCTACGTTTGTTCCAGTAAAGATATAAACTTTAAGTCCAGTTTCGAAAACCCACGTTTCAAATTCTATTGTCATCTTGTAATTATTTGTCAAATTTTCATGACAATTTTCAAATCACTGATAAGTGTTTCTGATAGTTTTTTTCTAATTATTATATTTGAGAGCTTTGAACAATATTATTTTGTCTACTTATGCGACGCATGATTGTTTGAATGAACATTATTCATAAGGTAGAAATTATAAAAATATGATACTCATGCTAATAGCTTGAACATACATACATGCTTTGTAAAGTAAAAAAAATATAGCAAAAAAAAACATAACTTCTCTTACTTTACATTAGGTATTAATCAATTGTTTTAACAGTTTCACATTTCGGTTAATTCAGTGAAATATGAATGAAATGAAAAAGAATAAAATAGACAATACAATTAAAATTAATGAAAATATTAAATATATTACTTCCGATGCATTCATGAGCAAACAGACATGCATAAAAAAATAGTATATTTAACTGCAAGAAATTTTGGAAATGTATAAATATAATATGAATATATTATTTACAAGAACCAAGCGATATATGATGTATATATATAATATAATATAAAGAAAGCGATGCAATTTAATATATAAAAGCACTTACTCAAAGTAATCGTTGCTGCATGAAAGAGAAAAAATATAGATGAAATACAGGTGACCCGTGATGAAATATATAATAGAAGACATACAATAATATAGCACAATGAAACTTATGAATTGAATATTTCTTTTAAGTATGTGAGTTGACATTGTTCATATTTTTATAACCTCAAACTTCTTTTAGTTCGACTAACTGCCACACACTTAAGAACGGCATTAGAACGAAAATAGTCTCAAACTATACATCATTACATTTAGTTGCACTAGTTTAATGACTAAACTGCAGAGCAATATAGTTTGAAAGCGAGTTAAAAACTACTTCTGCCCTCTAGTTTTAGTTTACAGGTACTAACATTCACTCTGTTCGCTTACATATAGAGTTCAGTGTTAGTAATAAGATCGTTCTAGGCAATATTTTAAATGGAAAAGTGTGTCAGTTATATTGTATGTATTCGCGCCAAAGCTATTTATTGGACGCATATGGAAGAAATTTTACACAGATATAGAATATGGTCTGGAATGACGCAGGCTATTATTTTAACCACATGAATGGAAATTTAGGACAGATTTTACATGAGAAAACAAGATAGCAAAAGCTAGTTGTTCATCTTATTATGAACAATGTGACGTCACTGTAATCTAATCGCGAACAAGCTAGTGGTGCAATTCACCTGTTGATGCCGTCGATATAGGTGGCGCCGAAATTTAAGATTAGATTCTACCCGCACAAGCCCGCTATCAAACGTTAGTCTTTCACCGTATTAGGATCGATATGCGTGCAGGGCTACTGACGTCACTGCATTCTAACCGCGAACAGCCTCACCTGTTGATGCCGTCGATGCACGTGGCTCCGTTGCGGCACGGGTTGGAGTAGCACTCGTTGACGTTGATCTCGCAGTTGCGGCCCGACGTGCCGGGCTTGCAGCGACACTGGTACCCGTCTATCAGGTCCTCGCAGTGGCCTGGCCATACAGGTTACAGTTGAAATAGAGTTATAAGAGCTGATGATGATGATGTTAGAAATATAAAGGTTAACGATGATGATGGTGATGATTACAATCAAACAACTTAAGCAGATGTCATCGCGGTTTATTTGTTTCACGAGCTGTACAGCAACCGCGGTTGCGGGTGGGTCCGGTAAAGTTATTTAATTGTAATGATTAATTTTCACGTAAGCTGAAGACATTAAATGATGATGATTGGTTATAATTGTTTTATTCCGACAATAGATGGCGCAATTTAGAACATAGCACAGCGATCCTCGAGAGCTCATAGCCAATGGTGTGGGTTTAGTATTTAGACTAAACATCTTTAGCTAGTAGCTACTAGAAATACAGGGGTACGACACCCCTGGCTACTCATAATGCAGAGAACATATAAATCACATAAATTACTTAGAGATGTTGATTATCGTGACGTAAAACCTTAGATATCTTGGTCCTACACTTTTTTTTAAAACGGGGCTTGATATCTGATTATTTCTCGGTCATGATGACGACCAGATTCTAGATAGAATCCGTTTGTGGGATTTTATAATAATTTAATATTTCTATTCATTTTCGTTAGCCACGAATGATGAAGATAGACTGATGATCTCTTATGATTCTCTCTCTGTCTCTCTCATCTGTTTTATCAGTTTGTCTCGCTCACCTCCGAACTGGCAGGGGTTGGACTCGCACTCGTTGATCTGAGTCTGGCACACGCGGCCCGTGTACCCCGGGTGGCAGTTGCACGTGAAGCTGTTGTCGCCGTCGATGCACTCGCCGCGGTGGCACGGCGCCGACAGACAGTCGTTGATGTTCGTCTCGCACGACATGCCTGGACACGTTCCAAATATGAAATCCATTCGATTATTCCACATTTAAATTTATACAAAAAATTCAAATGTGAAATCGTGCCATCAAGTCGTTCCAAATATGAAATTATACCATCCAATACCCAAGCATTCCAGATGGTAGAATCATACATGGTACAATATTAACCATGAAATTCAAAATTCAACGCGCATTTGCCAGACTGTATTCAGGCTCAATCGCTTTGAATTTAGAGACTCAAGGTCAGTGTAATTGCTAGGTAACAAGGCGACATGGATTGGAACAAGGACAGAACAAAATTATCTTACTTGATTATGGAATTCTTACCTGTGTACCCTGGTGGGCATTCGCAAGTGTAGCCAGCAATAGAGTCGTGACATGTACCACCGTTCCGACAGGGGCTTGAGGCGCAATCGTCGATGTTGACTTGACAGCGGGCACCAGTGAACCTAAAAAAGTTGTGTTAAAAAATTTGTACCATACCCCACAAAAACTTAATTAATTATTTGTGAATCGCCAATTCGGCTTGATAGATTTTAGTGTAAAAGGTATAAGATTAAATAGTAGAAAGTAGAACTTGTTATAATTATTAATTTTTAACTTAATAATATTTGTTTTTTTTTAATAACTACAGTATATTTCAACTCGTATTGCTCCATTTTTTTGGCTTTTTCAACGCCATCTATTGTTGTATCTAATGCACTAACAATTCAGTGTAGCGATAAGTAGATGGCGCTCCCAGTCGGATTAACAGAAAGACCGTTATCGAATTAGACAATAGTATAATTTATTAACATAATATTAATATAATTCCAGTAATGTTAATATAATTATTCAGTTCCAATTATAACACAAGCATTATAAACCAAAAATGACCCCCTATCTTGGACAGGATCGTTGCTCTTGCTTATGTAGTTACTCGCTATAATAAAATAACTGACTTTTGAAAGGCCACAAAAAGCACTAGCAACAGGCGACTAATAAGTCGGTCTATCCGTATCTGATAGCTCGTTTGTAAGAGCCAAGGCTATTGCTGCATTGCAGCCTATCCGGGCCGACACGGCTCCGACTGCTCGCACTCACCCGATGACGCAGGTGCAGCGGAAGGCGTTGATCATGTCGTGGCAGACGCCGCCGTTGAGGCAGGGGTTGTTGGCGCACTCGTCGATCTCCACCTCGCACT
>LUGF01038195.1:609865-625152 GCA_001625245.1 Calycopis cecrops
TTTTTTTTTTTTTTTATTGGTATAAGGGGGCAAACGAGCAGTCGGAGTTATTTTCATGACTACCGACGCCCACAGACATCCGCATAGACACTACAGATGCGCTGCCCTCCTTTCTCACCCCACCTCAATGGGCCTCCGGCTACTTACACACCGCACGAAATGCGACAGCAACGCTGTCACTTTACGCCGGTCTTACGTAAGCGAGAGGTACCTCCCCGGTCGTGCCGGCCCAATTCGGCTGCATGCAAGCATGTAGTGTGGCACTACCTCTTACTAATATAATAACATAACATAACTTCTTAATAACATAACGTAACAGAAGCAGTAAATGTCATCCAATGACTTAACAACTTTTACATTCGAATGATAATCGAACTCGAAGTGAATATTGGAGTACTGAAGACGTACTGGAGAGATAATATTACCAAATTCCTGTTTAGTGATATTATTTCTCTCGTACGTCACTACTCATGCCAAGTTTATTGGTCCCATCAAGTATTGCATATCAGTCATTCATAAATATCATCATCTCTACATCTTCCACTGTATATCAAAGGCCGAGCTGATCTGGAATGTCAACCCAATACTTCTTTAAATTATTTTCATCTTTGATTTATTTAATTTCACAAACAAGTTACTTATACAACAAAACTGTATCTGCCACTTAAATACACGCCTACTCGCTTTCCGAACGAATTTATAGTAAAGCTGTGTTTAAGTAAGTCATGTTAGGGCTAGTGTGATAAGGGCTCCTAGGACCAGAGTACACGGCGAGGAGGCGGTAGGCTATCGCCGCGACGGTGGCCATAAATAAAGGCGATACGTCGGACACGACCACCTGACACGAGCCTTTGTTCGGGAAAGGATATTCGGATTTTATGCTAATATTATTATGCGTCTATATATTGTAGCTGTGCCACACGACTTATTATACCTAAAATTAGATATACCTAGTGAGATATTGTCTTGCTTTCGTAGTGCTGATACTGATCAAATCGAAAAGCCTAAAAAGCCGGGCAAGATGAACATCGTTAAATTTGGCCAGGTATTAAAAGAGCTTGTGTCAAGTTTAGCCGGATGTCTGATGTTTTCATAACTTTCAGCCATGGGTCACTCCTAAACCAACGCATCGTTTACTAGTTATGTGAGTCTGGACTTCATACCAACCAAGTGCTTGCATGCCGTCATAAAAACATGCATGACTTTTTTGACGTTTAATACAAAGTATAGGTAATACAAAAGACATTATGTCACGAACCGTTGGGGAAAAAGTAACGCGGCATGCATGAGCGCGGAGGAGTCTCTTCATTCACATGTCAGTCACTGGGGACTTGATGACAGGCTGCGGAGAGTTTATCAATCAAAACGCACGTATACACCGTCCATCACGGAAAATGATGCGGCGACGGCAAAAATCGGACTTATTGAGATATTGTTCACTTCTAAACGCTATCTTTATCTATTACTTGGTTATACTATGGATTATAATTTTTCGAATAAGCGAAGCTCTGAATCTACTACTTGCTGTGATACATTGCTTATTTCAAAGCCATGTTATAAGGTATTAAGCGAATTCTAGTAAAGTTCTTTTTAATTTAACGTAACTTTCTTTAATTTAAGTATTGTAACGGACATTTATCTTCTCTAATCTTAAAGTATACACTTACTAACGAAGCCCACGTGTTTTCGAAGATCCATTAACAAGGTCGAATACATTAAAGAAAGAATGTCTCATGATAAACTGTACACAATCAAAAACTATAAATATATGTAAATGAGTTGCCTACGCTATGGACTGATCATCAAATATTTTCTTTTCCATCGCCCCAACGTGACCAAAATGGGTAATAATTTATTGACAATATCACAAGACTCCTCATCAATATTAAAATGGTCTTCAATATTACCAAAATTGTTGGAAATTTAATAATATTGGTGACAATCGAATGCGAGTCTTAGGCGACACGTGGACTGTGGATTCGAGGTGGGAATATTACCAGTTTGTGGTTGGTGATTTAATAAAATATAATGGCACTTGTAAAACAAATATTTAGGCGTTACGAAATACCTTGGCTCCGTTTTCAACGGTCATGTTGAAATGTTATGGGAAATATCTCAATACTATGGTGTACTGTTGAGTGGTTTTAGTGCACAATTAGTAGCAGTCCGTTAGTTCGTTACATTTTACGTTTAATAACAACATCATCCGAATACACAAATGTTTGAATATTCATTTTCGTTTTCTTTTTCTTATTATATATATTAGTATATTATAGATGCGAAAGATTGTATGTTTGTTTATTACTCCTTCACGCAAAAACCAATTTTCATAAAATTTGGTACACATAGAGAGTGACTTGTATTAAAACATAGGATAGTTTTATCCCGAAAAAATGTTCTTTTGGGATATCATGGATCGAAATTTACGCGGGTGAAACCGCGGTGCGCAGCTAGTGTATAGATAAGTTGTTAAAGCTCATGATTTCGCGACACATTGGTTTTGCTGTATGTCAATATACATGATAACAGCTCACTAGATAAGATGATCTTTGTTCAATAACACATTTAGACTGCTTGTCTATACAGATTAGTGAATCAACAAAAATGTGCATCTCAGTCATGACAAGCGACAGGAGTTTATTCCGACAAAAACGGTTCTGAAGTTAAAGGCGCAGGTTTCTGTTGGTCGGTCGCTGTCCAAACGATTCTACATTTCATATTCTGCAAGGAGTAGACAAAAGTCAGAAGTACCTCCCTATAGCTGCTGATATAAATGGACAGCCATTTATAACATGCTTGCGATAACCCTCCATCACTTGTAATGATTTGCGTTGATATTTTAAACAGTGGTGACCTTTCCGCTGACCTTTACTGCTAGGATCTATAACAAATTCATACACAAGAAATCCATGATTCAGCCAAACCTGTAGCGCGACTTGCGAAGCGTGGGCGACTGCGGACCGCTACACCCACGCGCGACCCCAGTCCCAGGGAACATTTCGTATGTTCCTATATTTATTTATTTAAAGTTCTCACAATTTGCGAACGATCATATCGCGGTTTATGAATAATGCAATAAACCGCGATAAATGAAACTGTTGGAATATAAGTATATCGTGTAGAGGTTTAATGGTTTTAATTGTTGTATTTTCTATTTTTTTGTGATTATATAAATGTGTGTTATATAATGTTTGCCTACCACCCCGTGTCAATAAATGGCATTCGATCAAAATAAAGTAATTTAAATATTTATGCACTGTTTTGCTAAGTGAATTATAAAGGTTTTTGTCCTATCCTAAGTTCTTAATCTTACTTTCTCAAATATCTCTTTCAATTAATACTAGGACGCTCATACAATTTGTATGATTGCGTAGTGTAAAAATAACAGTTATCAAAATCAATTAGCCAAAAAATCGTCCAATTAGAAATATATTTTTTGGTTGAGAGAAAGTTACGCAAAATAAGCCATACAGATATATTAATTAAAGAATACACACATGTAGATACACATATTTCTTACTTTAGTAAACTTCCAACTTAAAAAGAAATAAAAACCAATTACACGTCAACAATCGAACCAGTAGCGGTCTCGGTGATTATAACAACACGAAATTGGACGATAATTCATAAAGCAAATAACGAGATGGCGGCTTAAATCGTTTATTACCGCAACAATGGCGGGCAAAAAAACGACCGACAGCGCCCGGCTATCTTCAGTAATAAGGCTTTTCTAAATCTTCATTAGGCCGACACAAGTCGTGTGGTTTATTGAGAGGTTCACTAGTCATAGATGCAGGGTCGTGCTGGCACGACTGACGTGACTGTGCTGTCGGGTTTCATGAGGTTTTTGAAAGTTCGACTAATTTTGGGGCATTAATGAGGGCACTGCGCAATGAATCTGATGGTATGGGTGCTTTTGGGCGTGATAGTCACCAAGCTTTTATTAGTCTTTTCCATGCGATGAAACAATCAATCGTAATCTTGTCCAGTCGATGGAACGTCACTACTAAGCAACAGTTCCTACAGCTCAAAAAAGATCCAAAAATGTACGATGCAACAATAAAAACGTCAAATCTCCTCTCGATACCAAAAGAATGCGCATAACATCTTTGCAATTACTTGGAATAAAACAATGTATTGACACAGCCAATGTATTGGCCCAATTTGATGGCAAAGGTTTATGAAGTGCGATTAACCGAGCCCCGGGTTCTGTGGACCGGAGTATAGTTTATTGTCCGACAGGTTCTGTCGACGACAGCGCTCGCATAAATTGCGTGCACCGACACTTGATATTCTATAACGTTGAACCTTTACTAGTGTTATATCAAACGGTATTGTTCCGAGGTGGTTTACAGCCGACATTTTACTTGTTTGTGAAATTGTGTAAAATTGTTACAAGCTGACTCGTCGTGTTGTTTTAAATACGCCCATGCCGGGATAAAATGTGTTTTAAAAGAAGAATTTTTCGATTAACAATTAAAGATGTCTGCTATCTACCGTCACAATGAATACTTTGGTTAGACAACTAATGCTTCGTTCAGTAAACTGATGATTAAAAAAATGAAGGCGGCCCTGAAAATCAGGTTCTGGCTATAGCTGAGGTCCCACCATTTTGTGAAACACACTGTTGCCTATTGTATTTTGTTATGTACTTTTTTTCTATTTCTTCTCTTCTTGTTATTGTTATTATTGTGTTTATCCTAACCTAACTTGTTGGTCTCAGTGTGTTTTTTTTCAAATAAAGATATATTTATTTATTTATTTAAACCTAAATGTTGATAAAATTAGTTATATACGACTATCATTAATGAGAGAATTTGGTTTCGCGTAAATTTAAGAAAAAAAATCAAACTAATGCTTATTTTTACGCGTATTTAAGCTGTAGCAATAGAAGTTGCGTAAATGTAATAAACGAATAGTAATATTACTCATTATTACGTGAGTTTCAGTTGGCCGCAGCGTCATGTCGGTGTTCTTGGAAATGCCAACGTGTCGCCATGTTATCAGATGCGCTCGCTGACGGCTGCGCGCGCGCTGCGTATCTGCGCGCCCCATCGCGCCGCCATATTTGGAGCAATTTTCAAAAATTATTCAACGTTTCAATTAAATATTTGTTTCACACTGATGGTACTACTAGTTGTAGTCAGTTGCGATTATTAATATGATCCTAAACTATGTTGACCTGCAGTGGCTTCATTAAAATAAATGGATATTAATATTTATTATAGCTGCAAACTCGAAGATGTTGGTGTTTAAAGCATGAATCGTTATCAGGCCTCACCCAACAGTCCATTGATATAATCGATATTATGAAATTAAATTTTCACCCTCATCATCAATATGCCTTTTACAATAAAATTAAATAAACCATGATAATATCAATTAAACTTATCTGATTGTAGTTTATATTCGCGTAAACTTACGGCATCACTACATGCTTTGCAAATAAAGCTCTGAAACTTAAACCCCTGTCCTCCCACCATCGCAAACATTCCAGACCAGCTAGCAACATCTTCCAATGTTAGAGATAAATCACAGTCCTGTACTTAATGAATAAGCTAAGTTATAGTCATATCAAATGCACGCGGTAATTTTCCCTCGCTGTAAACGGTGCAAATATGTAAACCAACGTTACTCCGCATTTCTCGCGCGCCTATGCCATACGTACATCTGGACAGTTATAACTTATCAAGACGTAATAGGAATTTAAAAAAAAAGACGACGCACTCGTTTAAGCAAAGTATCGCTTCCCTTCGCCATATAGAGCGGCGTGGCTGTGGGATTATGTGAATGAGGCGTCCGTTTTCGTTGCCTAGTTTTTGCAGTGATCTCGGATGAAACGGCTAAAGTTATGATCGTTTAATGTAAAATAGTTTAGCTGCTACAATCGGGGAAGGAGTCTATCAATGGCGTGAAGTGTAGCCAGCATAGTTAATGCATGCTTGTTGAGTTTTTGGTCCCAACAGGTTTCGTACCTTGGATAAAGTAATCTTTTACCGATCCCACAAATTATCTGCTTGTTTACGAAACGATTTGGATGTTTGCCAGTAATCACTTATCAATATCATCAATTAGTTATTCGTATTACCAACGCTTATTAACACCAATAAGCCATCCACATGTATCACCATCGCGATTTATTCTCTCCTGGTTTAATAAATACCCGCAAATTTACGACTTGCCTTTGTATGCAGATGAACATGACCGCTAAACGGTACAGTACATTAAAGGACAATATTTATAAAGGTGCAGTACGTTATGTACGGTACTGGACATCTTATATGAGTCCATTTCGGTGGGTGCGAAGATCGTTTTATTGGCTTATTCAATTTAAATTTATTATTATTTATTACACTGTTGCTTTTATTGTTTAAATTATAACAACAGCCAGTAAGTGAATTCGTCTTTCTTTGAGTAGGTAACACAAATTGTCCTTTACTACACTATTCACTCTAGATACATACCTACTCATCTACTTAAAAAAAACTGCTACTAAATATTATTACATCCGACAAATTTCATCCAAATCCTTTCAATAGTTTAAGCGTGTAAGAAAAACAAACATACAGTGGAGAGGGAGAGGAATGGAGAGCCAATGCATACCAATTATGCGGGTGTCAGTCATCAAAAGGATGTGATTGCTCGTTTGTCCCCGCATACAAAAAAACGTGTGCATCGATAATATCATTTGGTATTTATAAGCGCGTGGGCGAAGGATGAAGTTAATGCGCAGCTAGAAAACAATTAAAACGACGGCAAACCGTAGCGGATGTTATCTCGGTCCTTCGAGCCGGACTTCCCATTACCTGTAAATCTTTCCGATAGCACTCGAAGACAAGGGCCGATAAGAGAGCTCACGAACCTAATTGACGTTCTACGAGTTTTTTTATTTGCCCCAGGTTCACTTGAATGTCCTAGGACTCGATGGAGCTGATAGCGGGCCCGTGGGCGGCGGCACAAACGCAATAAATCGCGAAAACGTTGCGACATCGCAAGTTATTATAGTCGGTTTCACACGAGACAGTTTTTACTACTTTTATTTTGTGACGTAACATCGTTATGTAAAGAATGACCACTCAAAATTGTGCTAGTAGTTTTTTTTTTAATCACTCAAGATTAATCACACAATTAATTATATAACTGAAGGAAAATAATAATAATAATAATAAATAATAATATTTGGTTTAAGCGATCAGGGAAGTTTGCTAAGCTTGTTCTCTAAGACTGATCACTTCGAGTGGTGATGAACTGATATCACATTAGCATCAACAGAAAAACCCTGACCCTGACAATCAACCCATACGAAACTCAAAAATCCGACGAAACATAGCCTGAATGTCGCGTCGATTCGTTTGCTTGAGTAAACTTTCATTTTCCATACACAACAAATAAACTTGTACCCGTTAGTGCTCCGATCTAGACGTCATCTTCCTGAGCCTTTACAATTAGAGACCACGGCTCCAACTAGATCAGTGGGGCTGGTTGGTGATTGGGCGAGAGTCGCGCAGGGCGTGGCCACGGTAGCGGGAGGGGACTGACCGAGATCAACTTTGACCCAGGGTTATCGCGGTACGAAAATTTATGTCCTGCTAAGGTAAGGTTTATAATTCGTAAGTAAACACACATTAGTCTCATATCTTATCAGTTTCTGTTGTTCTTTGAGATAGTTTAATGGGAACGTTGATTGTTGCTAGCGACTACATTGTACATGTGGGTTTTTTTTTGTTCTTAAGAGCACGGCTCTTGTCGGTGGTCTTCCTCAAATGTCCCTGTCCTCTGCTGTATGCATGTATACATATACATGTGGAGTCTATGAAATAATTTCTCCGAGAATCTAAAGATGAGATGACAAGAAGAAGAGACAAGAAGAGATAGGTCAAGTGCAAGTAATACGCGAGTTTGTCTTAGGAATTACGTGAGAAAATTGTAAAAATAACATGAAAGCATTTGACTTTAAAATATAGAAAGTATAAGCATATAGATACATTGTTTCATTTTTGAATTTGAGTCTTAGACATCCGCACTCCAAGAAGATATGCAGAACAGCCCCTCCTTAACTCCATCTGATATGGGGACATTAATAGAAACACAACTCACAACTTTCACAAGCACTTCTTGTTTGTGCCAACTTGATTAAGCTGGAATATATTTATGACACCACCTCTTAAAATAAGTGCCTACTATTACTTAGGTAATAAGCTTAACTTATATATTTTTTTCTTTTTTATAGTACAACTAGCTGCGCCCCGGTTTTCACCCGCGTAAATTTCGATCCAGTGGAACATAGAAAATCATCTCATGGCATCCCATAGGAACATTTTTTCGGGATAAAAACTATCCTGTGTTAATCCAAGTTACTCTCTATGTGTGTGCCAAATTTCATGAAAATCGGTTCCGCAGTTTTTGCGTGAAGGAGTAACGAACAAACAAATATACAAACTTTCACATTTATAATATTAATAGGATAGGGTAAACTCGCAGCCGGAATCGTTATTATGACTACCAACGATATAGAAATCCGCATAGAAGTTATACAGATGCGTTGCCCTTTCTTCTCACACCTCCATGGGCCACCGGCTACTTACGCCGCACGAAACACGACAGCACAGCTGTCATGTTACGCCGGTCTAGTCTGACAGAACCCTAAAAGGCTTCACCCACCAGTGGTCCGATAATGAGTGATCACGGTGACAGTTTACACTCCAATAAAGCATAACGATACCAAGCGAGACCGCCGGGCGTGGTTCAAGAACAGACATCCAAAGCATGTATACACGCTTAATATGCATTGTCCGTAATTCTGACACCTGCCTATACACGGCGGACACGACATTACCGCGGGAGACGAATATTAAATACAACCTTTTTTTTTACCCCTCAATGTAGCTGGCAGAAACTGGACGCTGGACTGATACGAAAAGTTTACAAGAATGAAACTTATTATATTGAAGAATGTAACTTCCACAAGAACCTCTGAAAGAAATTATCTTACACAATGTCAGATGTCGACACTGTTTTTTTTATAGTAAAAAGGTACAAACGAGCAGAGAGAGAAGTTATACAGATTCGTTGCCCGCCTTCCCCCTCCCTGGAGATGAGTCTCCACGGGTCACCCAATAGTTAAATACTGCATGAAACGCGACAGTGCAGCTGTCACTTTACGCCGATTTCGAGTAAGCGAGAGGTTGCTCCCCGGACGTGCCGGCCCAGTTCGGCTACGTGCATGGCAGCAGCGTGGCACTACCTCTTGCTAATTGCCTCTTACTTGTTGTCAGACATTATCACTTTATAAAAAAACTAGTTTAACGGACATACTGACGGTTTATATGTTAATAAATAGGTAGGCGTAATACAAAAATAAACCGAATTCTTCGAACAAAGTACACAACCAGAAATATTCCTTGTAATTTGCATTAAATAGATAATTTAATTAAAATAATAAGCAATTAGTTTATTCAATTATATGTTTGTACACACTAGCGACCTCCAAAATAATTAATTATTACATTGTTACAGTGAAACAAAAGTAAGGAAGGGAACAAATATATTTGATAAGGTACCTACAATAAATCTGTTTTTCAACGTCTCCTCTTCAAATATCGTACAATAATTGTTCAAATGTATGTGCTTAGTATTTTAATCCTTAAATACGCGAAGGTGAGTAAGTTGATGTATGTAGCCAACTGTGCATGCTAACTGCATGCTACTGTTACTAGATTACTATATAATATTTATTGCGTAATGATGATGAAAGCTCATGGATTGAACATACCTACTTATTTCTACTTGGTGAACTGATTAGTAGGTTAAAGTTAAAGCAGAAAGAAAGAAGTGCATAACTTAAGACAGAGCTGACTTGTTAAGAAGTAGTCAGGTATTTTGAACAGTAACCGTTTTACGCACACCTAAAAATCTAATCTAAGCAGTATTTTGCATTTCAGACATCCAAAACCAAACATTACGGGTCATCGAAAGAGAACATTTTATCTACTTACACTTAGCATACTAGAAGGCTTTATAGTCTATATTCAACTACTCGTAAATTGACAATTAGGTCAGTCCTTCCCAAAGTGGGCGATAACGCCCCCTTGTGGGCACTAGATGCTCAGAGGGGGGCGGTAAGGGGCCAGAAACGACATAATTGTCTTTGAATATCAAGGTGTAATAACTAATAAGGGGGCGATACGAAGTAACTGATTTTTAAAGTGGGCGTTAGACGAAAAAGTTTGGGAACCCGTGTATTAGATAATCAGAATGCGTGGCAAAAGTACAACGAATATGAAATAATCAATCAAACAAAATCATAAAAGCCAAATCAAACAGTCGCGAGATCGAAATAAAACGATCAAGGTTGATCGTGCCGAGCGGCGCGACGTATCGGCCGACAGATCGGCGAGTTTGGGAGAAAGGACCCGTCAAGGTGTTTACGGACCGAATATCGAGCGGCGCGGAGTTTGTTGGGGCTTTATATAAACGCTTTGACGGATTTATTTATAACGTTTGAGCCGATTTCGGTTACTTTAGTGCCTTATGATTTTTCATTGTTGTATAACTTCAGGGAGATTTAAATTTGTTGTGTCAACTACGAATACAGACGTAAGAAAGTATGTACTTGTTGAATTTGCAAATCATTTCTGTACTTATTATTTTACGTTAACGCGATTAAATTTAATAAAACCATTTGCGTTATACATTTAACAAAAAGCAACAGCACAAAAATCAGTAAAACATATATTTTCAAGATAAAAGTAAAGTACAGTAATGTAAAGGGAAAACCAGATATCTAATCGGAATAAATCGAAACAGCCTTCTGAAACGTCTAAACGTAGGTGTATTAACACCGAAAACGTTTTATACGTATAAATAATGCACAGAGCGTCAGTATCAGCGCACGCGTCCGTCCCACGTTCTCACGCACGCACACAGACCCGCTGTGGCGTGTGCGTACACGGTGCGTGCGTGTGCGCGGCGCGCGCGCAACTTGCGTACCGTCCGTAGAGCAAGGAATTTAACCGTTTGCTTTTCTCGCGATTCGTAATAACGTAAAAATATAATAGCCAAAGGAGTATTTTTATATCCCATTTAATAGTTAGCGGTAAGGATCTACCGTTAGGAGTGCTTTTTCTCAAACGCTCGTAAGAAATAATTGTTTTAATTTTCATTATATTTGAAATAATACTCCAACTTGTCTCTTATCGTAAATCAAATCAGTCTAATTCGTCAAGCATGTCTTGGTAGAGATGTTGAAGGATTATTCAGGCAATTCTAAGCGATGCTTAACCCACTGCCGAACATTTTACGTCACGGCCTGTAGATCCTGAGAGTACGTGACCAGAAACCGCTGCGACACAGTAAGCGGAGCGACGTACAAATTGTTCCGAACACTAGCACGGTCTAAACATTCAAAGACTTTGTATGTTAAACATACGGAATTCTTTGTATTCGTTTGAGTTTAAACTCAGGTGCTTCTGCTTAATCGATTTTCGATTTAATCTTACAACGAAATCGCTCTTCAATTCAATTGAAACACGATCAAACCTTTTTTTTTGTATGTTGAGTCTAAGATTTACTTTCTGGTGATCATTTCTAGTTGCATTCTTAAGTAATCAGTAAAAAAGTTTTTCTGCCATTTTAAAATATATTGGAACGGAACGGACATAAACGAAAACGTTTAAAAACTAAGTTTCGCAGAAGGCATAGAGCAACTTTCCTACATAATACAACAATAGGATATAACTGCTTACACGTATCGACTATCGTGCAGCACTAAAAAGCACATGCAGCTAAACCTTATCTCTTTCACCAGAGTACCAGGAACACACGACACAACAAGAGTCAAGACGTTCGGGTTACCAAACGTGTTGTGTTCAAACTATGTTTATATCATGAGATAAGTAGTAACATTTCATTATAATCGTCCACCTTTATAGTCTTTCTCATACTTTAGGGGTAATGAACCCTTTGTTCTCCGAAAAGTCGCGTGTGATAATGTCCAAGTTTTATGATAACGGGACCAGGCGATGACTAAGTCGGTATCATTTTAATTCACATAACATGACATTGCAGAAGTGAATAAGGTAAATAAAGTTAACGGAGACGAAATAAAGTACATGAGTTTTATCTTCCACTGTTAGGCTCTGGGCAATCTCATAAAATTCTCGATTTGATCACACCATTTAAAACCTTTGATATGGTACAAGGACCAATATTTATTTAGTGATATCAAGGTAATTTATGGAGGTCACAATTTTTCAATATACAATGTAGAATATTCAATAAATTCTACTATAGAAAACAAACTTTCAATTAATAATATATATCTGATTCCTACAATATTTGTTTTCGTTAGTCTACAGAGAGGAAATCAATAATTTGTAAATTAATCTAACATTATGTCATTGCACTGCACCTTTGGATTTGGGGGAGGGTTCTGATATTCAAAGGCGACCCTATCCGCTATTGTATCGTCGGGCCCGGCTCAACATTGTGATATTATTATCTGACGGGGATCATGTTACGAACACGTGCATCGCGCAGATGACTCCCTCGCGTTCGACAGCGCTGCGCTTGAACATATTTTCCAAATACCTCAAGACCTCGGTAAATTTAAAACGTTGGCCAAAATTGAGAAAGAAATTTTTAATCAATATCAATAATTTGTCATCCAATCATGTCACGTCAATCAATCAATTGTATCATTTAGATGTTTCTTAAAAGAAGGATATAGACAGAAGACAAATAAATATAGATGATAATGATATAGCCAATGTGATAATGCTTAATGATTATGATGCCATTGAAGTATCTTCAACCAGCTAGATCGTTACAGACCAGTAGCGTCACCATTAGTGATACACCAACGCTTTAATAATTGAACAAGCCACTTCTTTGTGGAGATGTCTAGCGGCAATAAAACGAAGCGTCGGGGTTTGATATGCGCATGATTTGATGGCAGATAGATGTGATGAATGGCAAAAGGCTCCACGGGTGGCAGAAAAAGTTTTCAATCTGTGATTCTAAGCGCGTATTTTTGCAAGGATCATCAATTATAAATGTACACGTGAACGGAATCGAGAAGACTTAACGGATCGTGTTGCGGTTTATTTAGTAAAGAAACGTCACAAAATAAACCACGATATAAACCAATTACATATATATTGATTACTGTTAGTTGTACGCACATTGTTTCATTCGAAAGATTATATCGAGGTTTATTCAACAGCATTACAAGCAGTTTTATATTAATAAACCTGTACACGATATCATTTAATTCAATTAATGAAGTCACAAGCGATGCCACACAAGTGAATGCTCATTGAATGTAAGCAATTAATGCAACTGTGTATCGGATCGGCGATCGTAGTGTGACAAGCTCACAAGCGTCGGGTACGCGCCGATGTCGGCGGCACCACTCGAGGCAGCCATAAATCTTGGGCAGGCTGAAAGGACGCAAGCCTTTATTATACCGAGACATGATTGGCCTCGGGCGCTCGCCGAGCAAAACGAAGGTCCGGTAACGAGCGAACGCTAACTTTTGTACCTTTTTCCGTTTTCGGTGCAACAAATAACAATTAGTGGAGTAAGTTCAAGGTAACCCATAGACTCAAAGCGTGACCTGAACGCGTAATAGGTCGCCTGAGCGGAATATAAATTATCGGGAAGCCCATGACTACGATTGTACGGTTTTTTGTCACGTTGAAAATATCTGAACATAAAAACGACAAACTAACGCCTTATATTTAATATTCACTGTCGCCATATTCAAATACTAGGTCTTTGTTTGCCTTGCTGCACGTAATTTTACGTAATGAAAGTTGGAAGGTTAAAATTTTTAAGCCTAGATAAAGAAATGAGTTGCTACTTATGCTGTGTTTCCAGTCAAACCTACTGATGGTTTTGGATTAGATGTTAATTGTTAATGAACACTCGGCAACATTTATTTTATAGGTTTTTAGTAAGATTAACAGTTTACTATTACTTACTTAAAAGGTCCGGTACTTAAGAGTTCTGAATACCTAATAGCGAAGTACCTCATAATCGCTTCCATTTAATTCTAATCGAAACCTATCAAGCCGATATGTATTTTATTTGCCAATTAACTTCCTTATAGTCTAACCGGGAGTTTGGCTTCAAATGTACAATAAACCAGATGCCCTATGATATGAATATTTAAATGGCATGAAATGAAGAAATCATGAACTCACGACCGAACGGTAACGAACGGAATGTAAATACATGACATCCGGGTGCGAGTTCAAGCGGGCATCAGACTCAAAATGGAAACATCTTGGCATCTTAATCTCGGATCACGCTTAATCTCGGATCAATGATGGGGTCAGAGCCGCATGCTAAACGGAGCAATAACGCGGCTGGCCGGCAGTGGACTGGAACATACAGATTTTTTTGGTATTTCTATCAATATACGGTATAATTACCGATTTTGGTCCTGTTTTATCAAACACCGTCAAAAATTATATGTTTAAATGATTATTTATGTATGTTTTGTGTAAAGTTGGATCCTTGGTTTATCAACAGAAAATTTTGTTGATTAATAAGCGAATTTAAATAAATACATAGATGAAATATCGGAATTGTAGAAACTTAAATAAGCCGCGATAAAATCTGTTAAAATAGTTTTATTACAAAATGTAGATACTTTTTTCATCTACCGATTTTAGGTGCGAAAATATCTATTTTAGGAGGCAGTTTTATCGATTTCGCTCGAAGAGGTTCAAGACCACTGAGTGATGAGGTCAGGACGGCTAAACGGCGCAAAAACGCAAGCAGTAGTGCGGTAACCCGACCTTTTGATTTATCGACACTAATGCAGCACAGTAGGCGAGCGCGTCTGATATACAACTATTGATCTTTACATTACGCGATTGCAATAAAAATAAGTTAACATGATCGTTATTATTACAACTAATATAATAATTGCTAAAGTTTGTATACAGTATGTTACTTATTACAAAAACTATGTAACACGTATTACATATAAATAAATGAAATGATAATAATTATAAAATAGAATGATAATAATTAAACTTGATTAAACCTCGATGTAATTCAATAAAATAGTTTTTATGATGTCATTGTTACCTCGCAACAGAGGATCATTATAGACTTAATGTCCTTTCATGTTACTTTTTATAATATGTATGTCTTATACTGATGATATATCAAAAGTGTAAAAAAAAATGTACAGAATCAACATCATGATGGTCAGCATCAGATGACCGATATCCGATTATTTATATAAAAAATTAAATTTATATCTGCTCGCGTAA
>LUGF01038195.1:640120-651203 GCA_001625245.1 Calycopis cecrops
GCAGTTTTCGTGTGCAGAGTTTGGTCAACTTAGTTACACATACCTCCCGTTGGTACAGAACCCGCGGTATGCGGGCCCGACTGGCACTTGCTTGTTTTTATAAACACCAAGGTTTTGAGAAAGGAAGCGTTCCCTATTCGGAGTAAGACGGCTGGGGAGTTTTTGTAGCAACCCCGAGGTAGCTCGCGCCCAGCGGGGGTTCTGTGTGGCTTGGCATCGCAGACAAACCTGAGCAAAGCGGGGAATCATCTATATAAAACAATACCTAAGAATATCGCTCCTTTGCCTCGACAAAATAAGAAATATCAGTATCAAAATAAGGATTATAATAAATTTGAAATAATATTTAGTAATCTTCTTACGCACTATTAGCGTAAGTAATTTTTTTTCAAGTGATTTTATAATCCTATGAAGTCCTATGACGATGGCTACGCTACTACGATTTCAAAAGTGTGTGTTTTAGACCACACAACTGAAGTAAAACTTAATTATTGATTTTCATTACTGTAGTTACAATGACATAACATGCCATATGATATTTATTTTTTAAATACAAAAAAGTTTCACTTAAATCGAATTTGAATTAGAATTTGAATGATAACTTCCATTGGCCTCGCCCGTTGTTTGCTTTTTGTAACGCTCTCCCCAGCTTACTCGCCAAGTCAAGCGCGCGTATTTTTTTTTTTTAGAAGTTTTACATCAAAAACATTTTCCTACTAGAACAACACTTCTCTAAAGTGGTGGCCAAAGAAGGCCAAAACTTCACGATAATTTTTCACAAACACTAATGCATCTATACCACCCAGTATTCCACTTGACACTAGACACCGTCACTCCGAAGCACTAACTATCAATTATCCGTCTAATGAAATAATCGCGCAGCTCACGACCGAGATGTATGACGTTCTCGTGCCAGATCGTATCGAGGCCTTCGCCAGAGCTCTTGACAGTACAGTGATACGAGGTTTATAATAAAGGCTGCTTTTACAGGGTTTTTAAGTTCGGTTTACTTAACTGGCAAATAAAGTGCGAAAAAACTAAGTAGTATGAGTCTTTGTAGGTAAAAGAGAGACAACAAGTTCAGATTTGAAATGATAATCAAAATAATTATGATTTGCATCACAACAGTTTCGGCTTTAATAGCCGAAACTCAAGTTTACTTATCTGGCAAATAAAGTGCGAAAAAAGTTGTAACATGACTCTATGTAGGTTAAAGAGAGACCACAAGTTAAGATTTGAAAAGATGATGCATTGAAAAAACTTGAATTGCAATAGTTTCGACATCGACCTGGAGTCAGAATCGCGGGGAACATCACTAGTTATCCAAATAACTTCTAAATACAAATTTTAAATTAAAAAACAAAATTAGAATTTGTGGAAATAACTAGTGCTGTCAGCGATTCTTTTGTCGGTATTTAAAGCCTTCTAAATAAATTATTAATTACTTTCACCCTAACGAAGATATTAAAATCAACTCCTTTAATTTCTTTACTTCTAACGTACGTGATTGTCGATTTTACGAGCTTCAAAAAAACCATCACGTCACCCATAAAGACGACCCAAATTAGGATGATTACTGCTACGTGAAACCCCTTCTCTTAAACTCTTATGAGGCAGTTCTTGTGGGACATTAATGGCAATATATGGTGGGGACAAATGATGGTGTATGATGATATTTGGAACAGACTTTTTGACTTCAAACATGGGTCTGATGCTGATGAGCATGTTAACACGTTTCAATTGCCATTATTAATGGACATCGGTTACGTTCAAACGATTAAGACAGTACGAATATTGGACCTTGTTTTTTGGGTACTGTAGCTAAAAAAAATCAGACCCTATTTAGAAATATTGGTCCATTTGTTTCTTAAAAACATAGAGATAATTTTTTAGACAATCATGCAATTGATACCACATTAGCATTGTAGGAAGGAAAAAAACTGAAACATATTAATTTTGAGTTTTGTCACAGAAATAGACCTAATATTTGCAGTTCACTTAACAAAAAATAATTTTCTACTCCCGAAAATGTAATTTCGTTAACTTTATCAAGTTTTCATGCTTACTCTTACAGGTGCACTCCCGTTGATGCGAAACGCTCAATTTAATTTATCTGATCTATTGGATTTATTATCTGGGGACAAATGCACAACCGATGACAGCTTTGCGACGACATACGCTAAGCTGTGGGTAGGAATTGGGAAAGGTTAGCCAAAGATCGAGGCTAGTGGCGTGCTGTGGCCTGATGATAATGATGATGATAATGGCGATGAAATGCACAAGCAAGACCATCTAGACTTTACTGGACAACCATGGAAAGGAGTGATGATAATAAACGTAGAAACATGAATACTAACAGTTAGAGGGGTCATTAAGAAGAACCTGGCGAGAGATAAAATACAGAAATACAAGACGTGCTCACGACATCGAGATAGGGTGAGGTGTTGTCATATGTGAAAAACAAAATCACGTGTGGCATATGCGAAGCGCTTATTACGAGGGGTTTGGGTTCAAAATGATGCGCACTTTAGTTGATCAAGATCCGTCGTAAGTGGTCTAAGACAAAGGTTTCCGTCGGATCACGGACTTTACTTGGAAACATGGCATTTTGTGTGAATGTATGTTTCTTTTCTTCGTTTCCATTTGAATCTCATCTACAACAAACTATAACGACAATTAACTTCAACAGACACATCAACAACAATTTTTCATCAGAAATACCTACATAAGTATGAAGTCAAGATGATTTTGATGCCAAAGCCGTGTGTGTTTGTCAGCTCCGATACGTGTCTAGAGTTTACTCCCTAACAACGAAGATTAGAACAAGGGCAAGAAAAGGTGACATAAGCAAAGTAAGCCCGATAAAGCGTTAGGACAGTGTTACGCTAGATCGATTGCAGTTTCACAATATAACTCAGTAAGTCCATAATATTTTCTCGTACCGCGCTTTAAATCGTTTCTTAAAGAGTTCTATATAAAAATAAAAGAATAAAAGATTAAAAAAAAAAAATGTCCACATAAAATATGGCGGATAAATGCTTCGATATATTTTATATTATAAAGGCTTTTTGGACCAATAAGCAACCAACGGACAGTTTCTTAAGAGCCTGTGTGGCGTTAATGTGACTTTTATCTTTTGTTATCCTCGGATAAGCATCTACATCTCATTGTTTAAGCCTTTATCGAAAGCTTGTCGCTTATAATGATCATAATGATGGATTATAGACTAAACCACTAACAGACTAAAACTAAAACCCTTTCTACAAAATGTAATACATATAATATATCTACAAGTAATACAGATTAAATTTTTAAATTTTTTTTGTATATGTATTTTCAACCCAAGATACAAATTCTACAGCATGTATGTGGGTGAAATTTTAAAAGTATAAATTACAAACTGGAATTTTAAAAAATACATTTTATAGTGAAATATTGAGATCACTCGGGTAAAGCCGCGGAGCAGAACTGGTATACAATAAAAATTGCAAGATGAAACTTTGTAAGAGTGATTGACCTACAACAGGAAGGAAAAAACTCGAAAGCTTGAAAATTTCACTCCAATTAAAAAAGGAATTCAGTATGACAGTGGGCCCTTTGCGAATGAATTCTCAAGGTATTAGGCCTGGAGTATTCCTAATACTCGCTATACATAACTCCTTTAGCTAACTTAGGAAACTTATTGAGGGAAAGGGAATCTTTGTTTTTACCCACATAACAAACACCCTTTTAATTGCTTTTAAGAGAAAGGGGCTAAGCGATGAACCAGGTCATTTAAAGGTGAAATGCGTACTCATCCATTACCCAATATTATATTTTCTGTAGTATCATGGGGGTCTATAGAAGTGCCAATATTGTCTAGAATCCATGTATGTGATACATCATTTTACCAGAAATATAGTGAACTAAATCTGTATATAAATATCTGGTACCTAGCTCAAAATATAACCTGTGTACTGCAAACAATAAATACAAAATTAAAGACAGTTAAGGCGATTGCTTAATTACTGGTATTACTATGGTTCTACTAGATACAGAAATAGTGCGTCGACTTAGAGGTAATGCCAGAATTCAGTTTCCTTATTCAAGGGACATATTTGCTACATCTTACAAAACGGGTCGTGGCGGACGAATATGCCTTCACCGTAATTCAAAGCAAATTCTCCGTAAGATATCACACCCACACAATAAACCAAGAAAACACCTCAGAGAGAATATTCAAAGGGAATTTTTATCAAGATTATTGTATGCCGCGTGTGGTCCATGAAAAAGACAGGCATTAATGCTTACGTATTGCTTATTACGGCACAAGACGGACCTATTAGACTTAAGGAGCGAGTTCAGTCTTGTACGGCGGGAAGGCTGTGCTGTTTATGCTAAATACCCATTGAAACTTGGTCGCGAGTCTATTTGCATGGGAGTTTCATTTCAACCGAATAAAAGGAGTTATATGGTCGTGGTATTTTCATGGTAAAATTGTTCATTTTTCTTTTTTTTTCTATACTTATAGCCTCCGTAGGCAACATTGTCTTAAAATAATTAAGTCCTATAATAGGACAACCAGTTTTCGATAATAATCGGTTCTCTAGACAAAAATCACTAGCTTAAGCAATATTTACGTGTCTTAGTCTTTACACGCTACCTTGGATTTTAAGCGTCGTAATTTTATACAGAAAACTATAATAGTACTTATAGAACTGGAAAAGCATACTTTAAAAAAATATGTAGGTACAAAAGTTACTACTTTATCGAAATAAAATAGACATTTTAAAAATCTGATATCGATTAATATGTCTAACTATGTAAGGTTTTCATTTCAAAAATAGACTACTACAAATGCTAATATTATTGAAATGGCAAAAAAGGTGTTAAAAAACAAACATGCAACCAAATGTATAAATAGCTACTACGATGTGATAGTGCAGCTAGCGCCAAGGCTCACTCCATTAAACTGATTACCTTTTACGACATGCAAACATCATTGTAATTAGTTTCTTTATTGTATCATTATTTTCAATTGTGGGTCTGACATTAGCGGACTCATTAGACCACGATCGTAACTGACCTTAATTTACGTGGGCCATTGTATCGTAATCCTGCTAATTTGGCTAATATTCACAGATGATCAAACACATTAAATCTTAATTTCGTAAAAGTATAGTATTGTTGCGAAATTTGTTTCCATTTCTACAATTTTTAAGGAAATTTCTTAGTATAAGAATTCCTGTGTTATCAAGAAAGCTTTCTATTATAAGAGAGGAGAGACAAGAGGAAATAACTTATAGTTAGCTGTAATGGGTTGATTTACACCAGATAATAAATGGTAATAATATATTCAATAGAGTAATATAATAAATACATATTTTCTTATAATGAATCGGTATGAAATGGGAAAAAAAGCCTTTCAAAAATCCAAAATATACCCAGTGGTGCTTTATTATTCTACAGAGCTTTAGTGGCTTAAAGTTTATGACAGTTATTGGACGTCAACCACTTTTTTGCTTTTACTTGATTTTCGAAAGACCTATTGTGTATAAAAGTGTGTATAAGCATACAGGCACATACAAAAGCACATATCAGGCATACACAAGTGCGAATACTCAAGTACGTCGGGTAAAGCCGTTTTACATAATCAAATTCCAAAAATTGCGGACATCGCCGCGGCGGGAATATTCAATTTATTAATATAATATAGAGGCTGCGGCGGATCGAAGCCTCGGGCACAGCCATTGTCTCAAATGGACCGAACCGGTCCCACAGATAATGGGACCAAAAAGGCCGCCACGCATGCCTGCCCAGGAGACCTAAGAGAAATTCCAGCCGAAAGTAGTTTTATTTGACTCCCTTCTAAAGAATCTCAGACAAAAACTTATAGGCATCTTCTAATTTATTAATGCCTCCAAAATTTTCTATCGACCATCCAGGTTTCGTTTTTGCGTCGCATCTTGGACGCAAAATAGTAAAGGAATATATTTTTTGCTCTCTCCAATGAATCCTGATGTTTGGTCTCCCTTTGTCATCAATCATCATCCTTCTTTAAGAACCCAGAAATTAAAATGGCCGACTAAATGTTACCAATTAAAATAAACTAATAATTTTCTCGATATGAAAGTCGGTGGTTACATTAACTGTAGACGATGAAGATATTTTAACAATAAAAAAGACAGAAGCAATGTAACCGAAATCGAGAAAAAAGTGCCAGAAGATAAACAAGCAATATTTTAGTTTATAATCACAGTGGAAAAGAAAGAAAGGGACACAAAAAATATTATTACATTTCTCACGGTCCAACCGGAGACATCTCGTGACGAATCTGAGGAAGTGACCGCCATTATACTTGAAACTAAGTCAAATAGACGATACAATGTTTTAGAGGTCCGTAATGTCAGACCTCTTAAACTGCTGATTAATATCTTGGGTTTCGTATAAATTGAGACCATGTAGTATGTTGGACTAAGCTTTAACAAGCAAGAGAATGTTGAGCTATAAAAAATCAGGTTATTTAAAAATAAACCATCTCAGTTTATGCACGATATTATCTCTGTTATCTAGATAGGACTTGCTAAAAAGTTGCTTGAGAACTAGATGAAGTACAAAAAAATTGCAAAGTTGCAGGCTGGAAGTGAGGAAAGAAAAAAGTAGCTCTGCAAGAGATCCTGATATATTTGCATAAAACATTTTGTGGATATTCGGATTCGCTTTCGCCATAGATTTTATTTACGTCAGAAAGGGTAATATATCTTTTTTTCTTCCTTTTTTGTATCTTCCTGCTTCTACTTTTCTCACCAAACGTTTTTAAGTCGTATTTTTATAGCGTAGAGGGACAAACGAATAATCGAAGCGACTACTGACGCCCACCTTCGCACCGCTATGGTTCTGCAGACGCGTATGATACGGCAACTATAGCGTAGCCATCAGTTTTGAAGCAGTGTTATGTGAGCGAGACGCAACTCCCGGGCGTGACGGTCAGATATAGCTGCAATACAGCAATCATACTAAGTAGGAAAAGGTTTTAAAAAACATAATCAGACTCCAGGCATTTTTATCACCCGCTAATGATGAATGGTGTACCGGTAAAAGCATATTTGGGTCGCCCCCGACTGGTTTCCAAGCTAACAGGCCTGCTCGATACGCGACTACACGATTAAGATAATGGCATTCGGTCCCCTGCTCTCTTATTATAAACGCATTTACGTCTAATGGATCAGACCCCTAATAAACTATGAAAGTTTTTACTGCATCTCGAGATGCATGTTTTTTGATGTATCATAATCAATAAGTACTCTCAGGTTTAATCTTGTTTGATCAGCTTGCATATTTATCATCATCATAGCAAGCCCATAGCAATACATGAAATAAACCTAAAATGGAGACAGGATTAAATACTCAAGAAAATTCAAGAAAGCAACGTAATTATATATTAAAGACCTTTTCAATTTTTTCAAATTTTGAATAGTTTTCAAGGAACCTAAAAATTTTGCCATACAAGTCCCAGATGAGTTTTAGAATGGATGCCGCGTAAAGACAGACTGATATGTTGGTAGGTATGTTGGAAACAGGATCTTAAGAAGACAAGGATATCGTCTTCTGAGCGTTCAAGGAAAGAGGCCTGTGGTACACCTGTGGACCGATAAGAGCACCAGCAATGGTAATGACGATGGCCTCTACACATAAGCTTCTTCTCAAGAGGCCCATGTCAATAGCAATACCATATATCAGCTGTAACTGACGCCATAAAACTTATCTAATCGACTGTTTAACTGTAGTCGCGAACTTAACGTTGAACTTCTCGGTAATATTTGAACCTGTAACCCTGGCGGCTCGGCATGTGTAATGTTGCCGGTGACTCACATTTGACTTAACGTTGAAGCCGTCATCATCAACATCACCGTTTATGTTACAATTTTCTATTAATATTCCTTTGTCACGTAAGTAATTACTTGACTCGTCATTCAGTAAAACACGACGCATACAGCCGAATGGAACCGGCACGACCGGGGAGGTACGTCTCATGTACACTACACCGGCGTAAAGTGAGCTGTGAATTGTGATATCGCATTTCGTGGGGTGTGTAAGTAGCTGGTGAGTGGTGACCCACGTACGAGGAAAAGGATGGAGGAGGTGCGGATGTACATGGCCGTATTTACATGACGTAAATGGCTCCGCTGCTCGTTTGCCCCTTTATCTATAAGAAATAATCCTGATATAAAATCGATCTTTATTATTATCTTTAACTAGCAGTCGGTTAAAGTAGTCTATAGCCTTCCTCGCTAATTGGACTAACTAATACATAAATAAATTTTCAAATCGGACCAGTAGTTCCAGAGAGCGCGTTCAAACAAACAAACTCTTCAGCTTTATATTATTACTATAGATATTATATTTCCAAAATGTTGCGTTCTTGACGTTGTCATGTACAAGTTCTTAACTTTTACGACTACTACTTCGTCATTATTTCTTACACTTATCTTGTTGTAGAAAAAAAAGCCATTTGATGACTAGTGACACCCGAAAACTTGCCATCCTCCCTTCTTCCAGTGCCACCGTCAACTTCCCGCACTAAAGACGACACTTCGACCTCTCCAGTCGTGTACAATTGCCTGCAATGCAGCACATTCCGGGACTGCAGAATAAGCCACATGCCCTAAAGCACTAAGTTCAAAGCCTATTGTTATGCAGCCTCATTAGATATCTCCAATCAATGGATAGCTCCCACAAGCCGCCGTATCATAAAGCGGATCGGCAGTGAATGGGGTTATCCCAATCTAATCCCGCGGATCGGACCGTTATTTAATCTGTGCAGATTGTTTATTGTGTACGGAACCGCAAGTTATATTAGGGCAGGTTCGTAATACAGACGTGAAGTGCCTATGTCGCGTTTCGTGCGGTTTACGAGACCATATAATGGTTAGAGTATTGAAGATTTAGAGATTTTTATAACCTTTCATTAGATACTAGAATTACAATGCATCGATTTCGAGATCCAAGTGAAAACCCAAACAATGGAACTATCTTTTGGAGAAAGGGGAAAGATAACGTGTGTGTTTAACAGTTGTTATGAAATTAAAATGTTTTTACTCAAAATAGAATTGCAAAAATTTATTTCTGAACGTCAACAATTACATCTACCACCGGTTCAACTCTAGTCCTGTCCTGAGAGGAACCGGCGAAAAACTCAGCGGGACGATGTGACGATATGTGTCAGTAGGTATAGCCGGCAATACTATTGTCGTCCTTAAATAAAAAAAAGAAAATCCATAACCTCCTAGTCCTAGAGCGATGGCACTACATCATGCCGGGACGGTAATGGACGAGACTTGTTGGTTTATTGCTGCACGTGTGGGCGCGTATTACCGGCCATTACCCGCAAATTGTCTACGATCTCCGCGGGTAATCATTTTATTGTCTTAACGTGGCGTCTATCGATGGAGCACACAATATGCGCGCAATCATTTCGATCGTGTGTTATTAAATTCTGAGCTTAGAATGAAGGTTGGTATATATTTCAATGATGTGGCTTTCATTGTCAATGATGGAAAACTTCTTCCGCAATTCCTGTAACTTTTATATGAGGCAAGATTTACGACTTCAGGAAAAACTAATACCCGTAGAATTCAGAATAATTCTTAAAAGTTTTCATGTAATTTCTGTCTCTCATGTAATTCTTTCTACCTAATCTACTGTCACTTAATCAAACGTCTACCGAACCACCATTGAAGCTCAGGAAGCTTGAGGTAAAAGTCAAATTTGACCTTACTCTGCCTTATATCTCTAATATAGAGATTATAGGTAATTTTGAAAGGGCTGGCTTAGGTTTAATACGAAATGTCAATGCCCTAGAATGAAAGCCACAAGTTTCAATGTGGATGACTGTCCAGATGAGGATACCGCACACCTATCTGTACACTGTACTGTCTGTGTACTGACACATATCTGTATTTCCTGAAATATAAGCGTATATCTTTGACCATAAGTTGATCTGATTGCTAAATTACAGCACTATTTATTGACTATGAGCAATCGCCTTTAAGGTTTAAGGATTAAAAGCCATATTCCGAATAGATTAACATATCCTCTCAAGTGATAGCTGCATCTGTTGAATGTGTGTCAAACAAATTGGCGCAGCTCATGACATCAGGAATATGGGACGCCCGCCCACTGCCAATCAACAGTTGGCCAGACGACGCACCAGACGACTATCATACTACTCGTCCAACTGCTCTAGGAAGGTTACGTTTTTGAAGTGTATGTATTTACAAACTTGTGAATTTTGTGTACTTTTGGCAGCTATGAGAGGCGTGGTTAGATTTGGCTTAAGCTCTATTTGTCCAAGCCTTCCGTGGAGCGAATTATGTAACGCATTCTGTGTAAAGGTGAGGTACTTGTAATTATATTGTGGATAGAATTCGTGATAGTACCTTTCCAGTAGATGAATGAGCATATAAGTTTAGTCCTATCTATCGAATTGTTTAATCGCCTGCTTATTGCACGTCGAAGACAAAATTAACATTTGACGAATTAACTTTCAATTACACTAAGCTACGCTGAATAAGCATGCTTACGCTCTCTTCCTAGATTTTATTAGAATAAAAAGCAAACAAGCAGTCGGAGCCATATGCCGCTAATGGTTATGCAGATAGCGTTGTCTTCCTTCGCTCCATACCCCCAATCAGCCATCGACTCTCACTAAGTCCACGAAACACAACAGCACAGTCTCGGTCTTATGTGAGCCTTACCGCCAGCCGTGCCAGCCAGCGCCTGATCTAGGTGGGAGGGATGGGAGGCTGCGGCTCCCGCCCCCTCGACAGATCTCCACCTTGTCGTAGTGCGGAGGCTTGACCGTGGCATGGTGAAGCCAAGAAGGATCCCAGGAGAGGACGCTACAAGTACAAGCTTGACTATGGGCCCGCTCTAGATGCATCCGAGGAGGCTGCGGGGGCCGGAGATTTCTGGCCTCTGCAGCCAAGAGGGGTCGCAGGGAAAGAGGCGTATTGGTGTGACGTTGCCATGCGCCCAGTCTCCCGCGACCGAACGGGGGCACACCGTCGGATGCGGTGTGTCGTTGCCGTCCACCAAGTCCTCT
>LUGF01038195.1:663117-681219 GCA_001625245.1 Calycopis cecrops
TGTAAGTCTTTCTACTACTATACTAAAGATGCTATGTATCAGGGCCGACATCTAACTGGAGTTTACACCTAGAACATACATGATTCCTAAGTAAAGCGTGCGCAAAAGACGTAACCAACGTAAAATTTTACGCGAAGTTCAAAGTTTAACACAATTTTGCTCATCATATTGTTGCATCCTTAGTACTTTCCTACACAAATCCTTATCCTAAGTTACTAAGCAATTAAGATTAGAATATTTTTGGTTGCTTCTACTCTCTAATTCCTAAATGGATTGGATGAACTTTGCGGCGGCATTGAGCGAAAAGTACCTTCAGATTCGTGCCGAATTGATTCATAATAATACTCATCGAATCATAAAACAATCTCATTAGCTACTGGGTTTGCGTGTAAGACGTGGCCCACTAACAGCACGTGTAAGAAGACACAAAGATGGCCGCCACTTAAAAATTTCACGGAGCGTGTTTGACACATGCTCTGTGAATTCGCATAGAATTTTAATTGCATAACCATGTCATAGAAAACGTGGAACTTTTTCTATAGTTTTAAGATATATTAATTGGTGACACAATAATAGGCGGAGAGCCGGGAATTAATTAGTGATTGACCTTAAAATATTCCGCAATGTTGTTTTTTAATACAAACATTAGGAGGCTTTTCATGACGACACCCATATACATTTGTTATGCAGACGTATACTTTCTAGTTGGATTAGTGAAATTTGGCAAGAAGCAACGCCGTTAGAAAACAATACTTGGTCATTTATATTTTTGCAAACTTACATTGTTACTACTACTTATTTTAGGCAAAATGACAGCAAATGCATGTTTGACAACCTAAACCCTAGAATCCTAGTCGTACTTGACCAATTTGTTTTGCTTCTTTATTATTTGGTGAACAAAAATATTTAGCAGGTGGCAAAGCAATACATATTAATTTCTTTAAAATAAAGAGCCATAAAATTCATCTATGTTGACATTTTATTCTTTACCAATGTCTCTGATGTATTTATTGCTACAAGAGGACGCATTATTTAAATTTCAGCAATAAATAAATATTATTCTGATAAGAAAGTCTACAATATCTTAATAGTTGTCTATCAAATACATTTGAAAATTAATGCAGGACAATGACATTGAAATCTGCATTAATGATACAAATATGCATCTATTTTTACCTGACAGGTTCAGAATGAGAATTATTTTTCGATGGTCTCGGCTTGACGAATTACCAACGTATAAGATGTCATTAGATTTGTCTTGAAAACGCGAGTGACACTGGGTACATAAAAATTAAAAATATATTTTAAACAGTCTTTTTTTCAATTTAATGTTAGTTTTTTATAGAAATCGATCTCCGAGCTTTTCCGCTCCAATAATGTCCTATTAATGGAGCGATGACGAAAAGAAATTGTCGCACGATTTCGCCCTTTTTTAATAGATTCAGCAGCAATCCTCTCCGATATACTCTGGATAGCGCTAGGTGATGCACAAGGTGACACTGTTTCACGCTCGACCCAGTGGCATCATAATGGGGGCCTCCAATCACGGCATAATTGCGGAAGCCGCTCTATTGCCGCATCCGCCGCCAGGGCACGCCTCCCGTCTGAATCCGAGCCGAATTACGGATGATAAAAGGTGGACTTAGAGACAGGCTGCGATAATAACGATCTATAAACATTTGTCTGGGCAAACATCTAGATCAGGACCTAGAAGAGATTCCAAAATTCAGCCCAAAATGTCAATGCGATTTTTAATTTCTAAATAAAAAATCAGGGTCAGATAGACTCTTTACATGAGCATGTAAGTGAGAGTGCGGTCCTGCACCATTTCTCCCGTCCTATTGCATTACTACATCGAAATAACAGTGGAGGAAAGGAGTAGTACTCTTATTTGTACACACTGGTGCACTGACTTGGATACAACATTGACATTGTCAAATTCTGTACTGTCGGCATCGATCCTTGAACCCAGAGCGAATGCAACGTGTATCTATGAGATCATAAATCAACTTCCTTGACAACAATATGGCTTTCATTGTTAGTTGGCAATAGTTGAGGTAATTAGGTTCTGACAGACGAGTTCTGATAGTCCTAGAGCCAGTGACAGCGTGACAGCCTTCATTTATTACTTCCCAAAGTTTCCAAGCGTATGACAGTGACGTTTTTGGTCGCAGTCCTACAAAAGAAATTGTAATCCCCTGTGAAGTGTGGGTCATGGTGGTTTCAGCTAGCACCAGAGTTCGCTACAGAGTATTAAGTCAACATCTTCGATATTTTTTTTATTTGTTTACTTTATAGCCTATGGTGAGAAATAGAAGAGAAGAGTTTGTTTTTAGTTCTTACATGTTACTCTTGCTCTTGCTTATTGAAAACGTATGAACTAAGTAACTTTTAGCTTTTCCAAACAGCCCTGCCAGGCCGACTCGGGCTCTAGCTCTATAATAAGAGAATGACGGCTGGGGCTACATTAATCACGCTAACGGTGCGCTCGCTAACTATCTTTTTCTGGTGTCGCGCTAACAGTTACTGGGAATAGAAGGCAATTTATATAATGCCTTTCTGTTATTGAGGTTGGTAAATGAAGGGGTATGTAAGTATTGTCTCTTGGAAAGTTGTCAGAGTTAGTTCCACAATGGTACTCTTATGATCATATTGTATTGTCATTGACTCGCACTGGATCGACTTGGGAAGAGAGACCAGGGAACCTCTCTTTCAAATAATACCAACATAACGACGTGATGGGAGGGCAACGTGCTAGCATAATCTCTAACGGTCAATATTATGGCTTTGGTCTCTTTATATTGAATGAAAATTTCTTAAGAAAACGTAGATATTGTGAGTTATATATTGTAGTATATGTAGGTACCTGCTACTAGATATATTTCGTCTGGAGGTTACCTCTGGTGAGACAAGAGTGGGCACACACAAGAGCCAGCGAACGTCCCTTATTCTCTCATTCCCATGTGACGGCAGTCTGATACTCGGCAGAGAAATCATGCTGAGTACCGATGGCTTAGTGCTCTCCTAATCATGGACTCGTAGACCCGCCATCTTCCCTACTTCGAACTGTTAATAGAAATTGAAACATCCCAATAGTCTTCTTGATGCAAGTTGTAAGACTCGAAACCAGCTCGTCACGATCTGAAGAGACAGGCATCAAACTAGGCTTGCCTCCTCCAGCAATACGCGGGACGTCCCGCTTCTGAGACCCTCATCAACACGACCCGCTCAGGGTGTGTGCGGGACACTAAAGGCCTGCGCAGACGAGGGATTTTTGCCCTCCTGCTGTCCGTTTAATCCCTCGTTTGCGTTACTCGATACAGTTGTAAGCGATCTATTTTAGCGGATAAAAAATCGGTTGTCTGTAAAGTCGGTTTACTGACGAAGTTAAACGTGAGAACGTCTTAAGATACTGATGGAATGGTTTTTCAAAAGAAAATTTTAATTTCATTTGTTTAATAGATTTGTATGCACCTTCTTCTCTAATTTTGAAAACACGTGTTTTTTTGAAGCCATATTGCAAATTAATATCTACTCACTGAGGTGAAATAAAAAAACAACGTAAACGAATTTTAAAAGCGTCTTTTTGGTAGCGTCGTTTGTTTAATGTTTATTAGTTTGACAGTTCTCAAACAACGCTTGCGTTTCGTTTCTTCCTCGTTAACAAAAACCTCAACAGCAATGTGCTTACGGAACATAATATTGTTCGGTCAATCATTCATTCAAAACAGGACATGTAAGTACATGTGACAGAAAGGTAACGCCGCATGTTGTCATGTTTTTTGGTACAGCCTGCTCAATCGAATTATAAGACGTTGTCACGTCAAAAAGTCCGCGGCCAAAAATCCCTTGTCTGCGCAGGCCTTTAGCGTTCCGCCCTCTTTTCTGAATTAGCAACAAACATAGCGTGCATCCACATACATAGACTCTACACGACCACCATCGATACCGAACCGCGAATAAAAATACTCATATAAAAAGTAATTTATAACTTTCATAATAAAGTGTTTTTATTTTATTTATTATTCAGATTTGCAAATATAGTTTTGTTTATTCTAATTCTAAACAAAATTAGTTCAATCCCGCTTTTTTATTCCCGCATTTGAAATCGTTATTTCCCGCAAATTCGTACTTTGAAGTTGGCGAGCCTGCCACGCTCAGTGCAACAGTATTATAACGTCTCGAAATGTCCGTTTGTTATGCGACGTGCGGTAACGTGACACTGTTGTTATCGTCGCGTCTGTTCTCATGACCAGCTCCGGAGAGCACCGCCACAAGTAACTCAGCGTTTTACAATATAATATCTATTCGAGCTAAGAATACCTATACACCTAAAGGTGTACGTAGTCGCGCAAACTATACATAGCTAAACAAGGTGTAGTTTGCGCGTGTAGTTGTAAGCGTTTACATGGAAAGCGGAGTAGTATGTTTTGACCAGAAAACATACATTGTAGGATAGTTTTATCCTAATGTCCTATTTATTGGTACGTTAGGAGTCATCAAATAGCAGTCACTGGTTCAGTAACCAGTGGAGCACTTAGTACAGACTAAGACATAGTTTATGGCGTTCTCACGAGGTTGATGAAAGGAATGATCGACACTTGTGACGTCACCGATCTCCACACTACACCATCAATCTCCAGCGCTGTTGCCGCTTTCTCTCGGCCTTTGTCCTGCACCGCAGTGGCACTACAATGAGGAGGAACATCATTATCTGTTCATCATTGTCAGCATCTATCTGTGTCTGTAAAACGCCTCAATTGATAACTCGATTGAGGCGTTTTTACATGTCCGGTCTTTATGATTTTTATGATTCACTAAAATGGGTGATAATGGGTTAGAATAGGCTAAAACCCAAATCACCCGGTTTTAACCCACATCGGAACAATGGGTTTTAACCCACTACCCATCACTAGTCGCGCGCATGCAGCCGAATTGGGCCGGCACGACCGGGGAGGTACGTCTCATATACACGAGACCAGCATAAAGTGACAGCTGTGCTGTCGCGTTTCGTGCGGTGTGTAAGTAGCCGGTGGCCAATGGAAGTGGGGGGAGAAAGGAATGTAAGTAAAGTAATGTATGTGTGTGTCTGTATAGCCTCTATGCGGATGTTTTGGGCGGTAGTCATGAAAATGGCGCCGGCTGCTCGTTTTCCCTCCTATACCATAAAAAAAATCTGTATATTCGGGACACTTTTTTTCTATACTGTACAGAAGTTCTGCCATAAACTTTTCGTTGACGCCTTATTACAATCCCTACTAATATTATAAATGCGAATGTAAGTTTGTTTGTTACCCTTTCACGCGAAAACTGCTCAACCGATCATCATGAAATTTTGTACACATGTTCTTGGAGGTATTAGAAGTAACATAGGATAGCTTTTATCCCGAAAAAATGTTCCTGAGGGATGCCATGGAATGATTTTCCACGATATCGAAATTTACGCGGGCGAAGCCGCGGGACGCAGCTAGTAAGATATAAAAACAAGTACAACGTAACGAACACCGCACCGGCTGCACGCCGGCTTTAACGCGATATGACAAATGGCTGCTAATTAAAAAGTTGTGTTCAAGTGACAAGCAGTGAGAACGAGCACAGGATGCGACGGAATTTTTATAGTATGAGGAATACGAGCAGTTGGAGTTTCGCATCGGAGTCCGATAATAATCCGGTGTTTGACCAGGCTAACCCGTGTTTGACCAGGCTAACCCGTGTTTGACCAGGCTAACCCGTGTTTGAACAGGCTTATCCATGTTTGACCAGGCTAACCCGTGTTTGACCAGGCTAATCCGTGTTTGACCAGGGTAATCTTCGAAAATACTTGATCAATTGCATTGTATTTCATACAGATAGCACTGTACTACCCGCGTAAGTTTCGATCCCGTGGTGACTCTATATGAAAAATAGATGTTAACAGAAAAAAAAACAAAAAAAAAAGACAATTAATAGAACTTAATTAAATTTTTGTTTTGCTCCTACAATTTATAGTCATCTATATTCTATAATAATAGACAAAGTCGCGGTATTCAGTATCTGTAACCAAGGGACAACAAACGTCTCAACTATCATAGCTACAAGTCTCTCCGTCTATTTCTATTTTTACTCCCAACGAGAAACGCACAGAGAAAGCCAATTTTTCCATGACCTATGTTTGTGCGTTGGAAACCTCATTTCGTGCCCCTAAAAGGGCAGACGGGTTTTAATTGATACAATGAAAGTTGATCAAAATGCTCTTGTAAGAAGTTTAGTTAGTTCCGATATGGCGACTCGGAAAAAACGAATACTAGAGTATTAGAAACGAGTCAATCTAGAAGCATTTACAATCTAGGTACCTTACTAATTATCTACTATACAAATGCGATGTGTCTCTTCGAAAATGTGACTCTTTTTAAGTGTAAGTGGCTAAACGACCAGTCGAAGAGTTGATGACTACCAACGCCCAAAGATATCCGCAACACCCATATGTGTATATAACCCGCGTAAATTTCGATCCCGTGGAAAATAGAAAATCATGATATGGCATCCCATAAAAACATTTTACGGGATAAAAACTATACTGTGTTAATCCAAGTTACCAAACGTTTGCCAATTTTTTTTTGTTGTGCCAAGCATCATGAAAATCGGTTCTGCATTTTTGCGTGAAGGAGTAACAAACAAACAAACATACAAACTTTCGTTTTTTAATATTAGTAGGGTAGTTACTCAAACGCGTTGCCTCTCTTCTCTCCTTCCTCCCAATGGGTGACCATAACCTCACAACCTCACGAAACGAAACAGCACAGCTCTTACTTTACGGGTGTACCATATGAGCGAGATGTAAGCACCTTCGTAGTCGTGCCAACTCAAACCACCAATATTGCAGTGCAGGAATATACTACCTCCTACTAGGTATAATTCGACCACGAAAATAAGTTACATTGGCTTTCGTCGTTGACGCAGAAGAGCGCAACATAAATATATTATGCTATCTCGCTCGCGATATCTGTGCTGCATGACTTTTGACGTGTGTATGACAGCCTATGAGATCTGATGTTCGGCTAAGCAACTGACGAATGCCAATACAGCCAGCTCTCGTTTGACCAATGGCTAATGAAGAATTTCCCGTGCCAAAATATTGCCTGGTGATTGGCTGAAATATTTTCGCGCCTTTCAAATTTTTTTCAAATTCTTGTATCCTGCGCAGGTACATCGGTGTAACTTATATCTATGGTACTATTATACATGTTATATAAAATGTCTCTTCGGGAAATTGGCACGTGGTACAATAGAACAGTTTCATTTAGTAAGTATATAGGTTAAGTTGTAACTAGTACATAGGTACTAGTTACAAGGGAAACTATTTTTAGGTTCATTAAATTGAAAAATATAAAAAAAGAGATTTAAATATATCCAGTGTCACTATTACGACACCTCGTACGGTAAAATCATTAATAGGAAAACATACATATAAAAGTAATTACATATATTATGTTAAATACATAATATATCTAAGATATTATGGTGATATAACTTCCAAAGGTTCATTAATCAAAACATTAAAATACCGCTAGAAAAGTCATGGTTATTACTTATTATAGATTCCACTTATCTTAAACCTTCTGTAATGTACTTTATTGTTGTTTGTTTTATTGATTTTAATTGATTTTATCGACTTTAACGATATTTTATACGGCTTTTAAAAGCAAAGTGTGTTCTTATGTATCGGGGTATTAAATGTCGAAAACCAATGCGAAAAGGAATTTATTTAACGACTGCTGAAGTGCTGTTTGCTTGCAATACAGAACACATATACTCAAGATTGAAATGGCTCGTACTAAACTTTATGACACATAAGAAGAGTAGGTATCAAAATGGTATACATACTATAGAAATCAAAAACAAACATTGTACAAATAACTATATTTTTCTGTCACAATTTAAAAACGATAATATGCTGCAAACTTTTGTTTTGCAAAAAAAATTATTAACAATAAATAATTTGAACACAATAAAATAATTGGAATTATTTTTATAGCCTAGTACCTATTCGGCACGGTTTTGTACAGGTCATTTTTCATTTTGAACATAAAGACTGTCCTTCAAACTTTTCACCCTAATATCATCTCTTTAAGGATGAAAATTTCAAAAATACTCTTTAAAGGAATGCCTACGTAATAAAATCTACTTCAAAATCATCTGCTACTGTGCTTTATCGAGTCAGTCAGCCAGGATTTAATTTCATCCTTGTATCCTTTATTAAGGACAGTTATGTACATACGTTTCCCATAACACAAGTCCTTGCGGTACTTAGCATGGGACTAGGCTGACGTACAAGTCCACAAAAACCACATAATAGGTCTATATTAATATCTAGCTGAGGACACGAATTTATAACTGCGCAATGTATAGGCAAATTGCCTTGAATAGTTCAAGACAATACAAAACCTACATGGGCTTAAATTAGTCGATGCAAACCTAACAAACTGGACCGAGGGGCGAAGCAGTTCCTCCCTTTTTTTATAGTATAAGGAGACAAACAAACAACCGGGCCATTTTCATGACTAGCGACGCCCATAGACATCCGCATAGAGGTTGTACTGATGCGTCGCCTTCCTCCTCCTTCCATGGGCCACTGGTTACTTACACACTGCACGAAACGCGACATAGTCGTCCCTTTACTTTAGAGGTACCTCCCCGGTCGTGTCGACACAATTCGGCTGCATGCATGCAGCGTGGCACTGCTTAGTACTTACACACTGCATAAATAAAAAAACACTTGGAAAGTGCAATAAAAGATCTGAGATAACTTGATATGTATTGGGGACATCGGGACTGGTTCTCATAAGATTTTAATTAATCTGTAATTTCCTGTGGTTTTATTATTTTGTTTCAATCTCTCGGCCATTCTGGATAATAACATGTTAAGAGGCCAATTTGGATGGATGTTTCTAGAATTTATTGCTATTTATAGCGCAATTTGGTTCTCATTTACACAGCTCAGTCACAAAAGCGTTGGCTACTTAGCAGTTAACACCACGGAACAAGTTACGGGGCAAATAATTAGGAAAATGTAGTAATTTATGGACAAATTAGTATAATTTATTCAACACTTACTAAAATGCGTGCGTTAGATATGGTATTTCTATTTAGAAGTTTTTGATGTTTCGTATCAAATAGTAAGTTACATTATATCTCCCAGATCCGATGGCAGTACGTAAACGCATTTCCCCGTGAAAATAAAAAAATACATTATTATAAAATTTCCATTTTGTTCATTTCAACATAGAACCACATACTGTTCATTAAACTACCAATGTCGTCTCACACACTCTAAAAGACAACGAATTATCATATTTCAGTTTAATCTAGAACAAATTCATCATAGTTACGTAGTTCCTAATAAGGGACAAACAAGCAGTCGGAGTTTGACTACCAACGTCCACAAACATCCTCACAGAGGCAACGCTCCTTCACTCTTCGCCGATTTAAAGTTTCAAGTTTATTCTTCAAGTCTATACCTTATATACTTTATACTGTTTAAAATGTTGCCTTTACTCATTTAATCTAGAACCTATACCTTAAAATTCTTCATCTTCCGTACCGGCATAATCAGATTAAATTACAATAATCAACGGACGTCACATATATTCACGATACCATGTATATCGACCACGATTACCATACTCCAACGCGGACCATCCACGGGTAGACAAATGCGATATTTATTCAAAGCTCTCGGATTACTTCGTCCACCGTCAGAATCTTTTGTAAGATATTTGACGTTAACGATTATTGAGTGTTACAAGTTTATTATAGAAATAGTTGAAATTAACTGTCTAGAAATAGATTTGGTTTTAAAGTTAACGGGCCAGTAAATAAGACGGAGAACGTAAATTGCATAATCCAATTAATTTAAATGTCTATCGATTATATTGTTAGTGTATTTATATTGCTTGGTCTTGTGGTTGGTTATCTATATCGCGAGATCCCAGGTTGAGTCCCGGGTTAGACCAAAAATTATTACCGACATGTAGAAAAAACGCAAGATGAAAGATTAAGAAAAAAGATAAACAAAAACATATAATAAAACAGTAAAATCGGTGTGTCTGTAAATTGAATATATTTACGAAAATCTAATCGGAGGCGATGTTAAAATAGTATAATACTTTTCATAGTTTTTTATTTTTTTTTGTATGTCTCCAGTCGTCCAGGCTAATCTTCGAAACTACTGGATAGATTAGAATAAACTTTTTGTGGTGTATAGATACTAAGCCTGGTCAACATCTAGAACACTACTGACGGAAAATCGCTCATTCCTAAGGGAAATTCGGTAATTATACTTTACCCGACGCATTTGAAAATTTGAAAGGAGCAAACAATAACAAATCACTTTGATTATAATAGAACTACGCTACGCGAACGAAGTCACCAGCTACTATACCATAATAGGCTGACATATTATGATCAGATCAATCGGGCAAAGTCATGTAGTGTCAAGAGTCTTCGCAACTTTATACAGATCATGACATATGGTACTCTCTTGTCACATCCTACATCAGTAATTGGTGAAGATGCATTATTGTCGTTGACCACACTACACGGTACATAGGCCTCTCTCATTAAAGCGCCGTAGGTCACGATCTCAAACCCCTAACAAACAGCGACCGCCAGCCATCTCAAGCTAGTCGATATACACATAACTGTTACCGATAATTATGATATAAATCCCGACCCGTCAAATTAAACTGGAGACAATCGCACGCCGTATCTTGAAGACCACAATTCCATCAAAAACGCAACCATTATACACCCATCTCATAAAGTCCGTCAACGCTCCACGCCGTAAAATCTAGCCAACGATAAGAATCAAGCATTGTCCGCAGATGATAGGACGTCTGAATGGAGTCTGGGCCGCAATACATCTCTGGTGATCCCGGCGCATACACTAGAATAGAACTATTAATCTGGCTTGAATGGTTTATGTGGCAATTCATTAACGAACATAATTAGATAGGGCTTGTAAAATTACTGGGTAATGGCTATGCACTTGTGTTGGTTGCAGATATAATTTAATGTCTCTCTACCTTATGGTAGCCTGGTACTAGAAATGCATTAAAATGTTGTTCCAGTCCTCTTCCAAATTTCATTCGAATCTGATCAGTAGTTCCTTGCGTCAATGAAGAATATTTATTACGTATTATGAAGTTTCATATGCGTAATTCAATCCTACATTTTTAACATTGGTTTGGTACTTAGGCCAGAAGTAAAAGCGTAAGGACAATAAATAACTATTATATAGAACCTCTTATATTCCTTTTATGTCCGTAACTTAAAAAAATCTTGGATTAAATTCATATTGAACAAATTTAACAAGCACACTGGTGTAATAATTATCATTATTATAATGATGACGATAAGTATGATGTTGATGATGATGTTCGATCGAACCTAAATCCAATAGCACTTCAACACAGCTTGCCCAATGCCGCTGGCTAATGCTTTTGAAGTGAAATATAAATCGTCGCCAATTACTGGCCGAGCATTTACGACTTAACGAACGAAAGTGTTTCCATTGCGCAACCCACAGACATCTGGACTTCAACATCATCATCTACCTGCGAAATAAACAAAAAATGTTTTTACAGTTCATTTACTGTTCAGTACATTATCCATAGTTCAAAGATAAGATGAAACCTTTATTGGACCTCTTTGGGTTTTCTTATATGCAGACCGACATATAATTGCTGTCTGCATATAAAGAAAACCTAAAATTTCATAAAATATCCTATATTGACCTTTGGCAAGAAAGATTATTTACAATGCAAATAGTGAGAAAAAAATTCGAAAGTTGATAATTTTTATTCGCAATAAGAATTTTTCGCAGAAAGAAAGAAGAATAAATTTATATTTGTAGTTCAATTGAAACATAACGCACGAAAATGTGTAATTGTCAACTTTTGTTGACAATTATACAAAGTATAGTCTGTGGCATAGTCGTACTCCCCATTGGTACGCGATCCTCAGACTCTGCTAGAGCTGTGCTGCTTCATTCCCTTTAAGAACAGACCAGAAATAATTGATTCATGATGACTTAACCACGAAACAGTTGATATAAAAGTGGAATCCACACTCTCGTACGCGCAATTTCCTAGTTCCTACACACATAACTTTTTCTTCTACATCTGGTTTATATTGCTAATTTATTTTTTGTCCCGACAACCATTACGTAACTATACATTTCTAGATTGTTTTTTTCTTGTACAGACTTAATCTTCAGAGCTGTCATTTAGTTTCTGCACCACTTGTTATGTCTCTATCAATAACATTTAGAATTTCGAATTACAAGTCACAAGTGAAATTACTAGATTAAATTATGATCAAACTTAATTAATTCAAGATGTCGAAGGAGATAGAAGCTTATTGAAAGACCTACAAATGTTTTCTCTCAAGTTTTCTGTGCCTGGAAAAGGATCATAAGTTATACGTTTTGGCATAATTTACATATCATCAGGTTGTGCCGATATTTGTGACTGCCAGTAGTCACTAGATAATAATTTTTGTCCTTTAAGCATTTATCAGGAAATAAAATCTACGGCAGGCAAAAAAAAAGATTCAAAATTATTTTGTCGGCAAATCGAAATAATGATGATATATGTTTCTCACCAGAATGGTTTCCACGAAGTTTTGTTATTATTAAAAAATACTAGATAGTAGATAGCGTTACTTTGTATAAGGCTGATATCTGAGCTGTGCACTAAATACATGCGTCACAGGTCTTCGGGCCACCACATTTCGTCTAAACATGTTTTGTGACGTAAAAAGAATTAAAATAGACAAAATCTATTAGAATAGAATAGAAGATCTTGATTTAGGTACATACGTATTACACTGTTATACGTTTTAACAATTTATAAAGAAGGAAGACTTTAAGACATAAATGGTTAAAAAGCAAGCAGTCATTTTAAAAGCCTCAAACTTGTGTAATATACGTATGAATGTAACAGTAGTTACTTTAATCCGTAACGAAAATAAGGCTAATTTTTAAGCACTTAAAACTCATAAAAAAATAATTTCGGCGCAATGTCATATTTTGTAATACTTGTCCACAGTGTCGAAAAAAATAATGGCTGAAGGATTGACCTCGCTCTGAATATACGCAGATCTGTCAAGTGTTATTGGAACAAAGGCGTAAGATCATTAGATCACGAAGGCTGTTGATATAAACACTGTAATCTCCTAAACAATCTGAGGCGGTGATTATTTGTTTTATGTCATACGCAAATAGGAAATTGGTTGTACAGTCACACGAATGTGGTTCGGTATTTTTTTTTTTGTATCATATCAATACGATCAGCGAATCCGGCTATATTATGAGCCTTATGATGTCAAATTTGTTCTTGGGGTTACCAAGCCATATCTGCTATTTTTTTCTATTTTTTTTTTTTGGTAACGCAGGGGACCTTTACGTACGCTATCCAGGAGCCCGAGTGGCTCAACCGGGTACAGTGTCGGGCTCGACAACTAACAACAAAAAAAAATATATCTGCTATTTGAGGCATAACAGTTATGGATCGGTAATAATGTCCTATTTGTAAAACCTTGCTACAAAACCAAGCAATTTCTGTTCAAATGTGACTTCGAAAAATATATAGACCTACAATTTTACTTGGTATTTTCCACAATAAAGCCTTTGAAGTTATATTATAAAAGTGTAAAAAGCTAAAGTGAGTAGATAGTACAAATAATGTCTGAAACGTCATAAGTTGAGTAATGAGAATTACAAAATCTGACAAAATTTTAGCGTATTTTTGTAATCAGGACTTTTTAGTTTTATAAATCTGCATTTATTTTGCGTCTTCTGGCATTGACTATATATTAATTGCCCTTTCTAATATATCTACTCTAGGCGATATACGTATTATCCGGAATAAAGCGAAAACCACGACACAGCAATAAATTGTGAAACTGTAATGGTCAACGTATTAATAAACGGTTCTCACAGATCGACTTGTCTCCGTCCCCGTAATTACGGAATGCTAAATAATGCTAATTATTAGCAAATTATAAGCTGTGCAGCACAATTACACGCTCTGGTGACTGCTAAAGCTGCAGTTTCAATGTTATTCTAGCTATAGATGACGTAGCAACTAGAGGCAGGTACATACCTCGTTCTAAGACATTATTGTAAGATATTACTATTATAAAAGTTTTATTAAGTATAAGTATTACAATTTCTTTAACCTATTTTTCTGGATAGAGTTGTATAAGATCTGCACATTTCTTGGTCTAATATATTGTTAAAACCTGAAAGACTTGTAGCAATGATTGAGAAATATTTGGTCTAAACAATAAAAAAGAGACTGCTCATGTCTTTGAGTAGATACGCACCTACTTATGTATCATAGTTATTACTGAAATGCCTATTGAAAAAAACAACACGTATAACCCAAATCAATACATTTTATTCGTTAGAATTTAAAGTGTCATAAAGCTAAACTTAAAGCTAGAGCTTACCAAATTATTGCCACAACATACAACAAAGTTCTCTAGCGTTATGGTGTTCTTAGTCGCTGAAACCACCCTGATTTCTAGTAAGAGTGTATTAACAACCGCATATATTCCGATGCAGCCGCAGCGAGCTCTCGGCACTGGTTAAATCCCGCGCTTCCCATCGAGTTGTCAAGTGCGCGCCATCTGGCGGCCGCCATGTGTTGATCCCCAGCACATGGCCGATATTATTTTATTAACGTCGCTCGTAGATCAAAAACCGGTTGACGGATTGGGCAATATGCGAAATATCCAAGAGGATCGGGTAAAATAATTTGCTCCAAACAAAAGCAATGATAAAGAGAAATATAATATACCTAAGTACATCAAACTATCATAGGAATATCGAATGGAAGACGGGAATAAAAAAATCTATTTGTTTTTCATTTTCATCAATGTTAAGAGGATTGAAAAGCAAGAAAAAATCAAACAAAGTTATATACTATTATCAATTATTATATATAATACAAGTTGTTACATTTAACCGAGTTGCGTTACAGCAGCGCTAAAAGAAGAGAGTAGCAAATTAGAGAGTGACTTGTCTTCATTACTAAAAAACTTAATGAATCATGGCCGAAAGCAAAACACGCAAACCTCACAAAATATATTGAATTGAGTAAGTACGCAATATGTCCGAAAAATGATTAAGTGGCGAGGTGTTCTCGCACGAAAACAAAAGACAATCGCCGCGGCGTCGTATTAAATGAATAATTGAATTGAACACGCGAAACAAACAAAAACCACAGGCAACTCTGTAGTACAAACGGTACAGTCGTTACTGGCGACTGAATCCTCACGTCCTTCGATGATTAATTTTACACCAGTAGATGTGAAAATCTTTGCTGTATCTGAGAAACTACAAGAAAAAAAAATATTTACGGTCGAATTGAGAACCTCCTCCTTTTTTTTGAAGTCGGTTAAAAATACTATTACAGTTAAAGAGTAAGTGGTCATTTCTCAGGTTTACAGTTTAATAACAGATTAAGACTAATAAATACAGGTTGCTAAAACCAGAGCAATAACTGCCATTTTAGCGACTTTAAAGCTATTGACAAGCTTTTTATGAACTTGATTATTGCTGTTTTTGGGTCAAATCTTGCAATCTAAATTGAACCTGCTTCCCAGTGTCCAATTGAACTCAAATTTGGTGTATTGATTGACAATGATACAAGCATTGCTATTTAATTGTATCATAGTATGCTACTATCAAGCTGACCTGTGGAAAGAAGTTTAGGCTTGTTTGACTGGAATAGAATTTTTATGCTTGTTTGCGTAAAAAACACTATGCTGATATTATTATGTAGATAATAATTATAGGCCTTACTAGCCAAATTTTTTTCGTAATAAATTACTGGAAATCAAAAATCAAACCTGAAATGATATTATTAGGCCAGTGTCTCTTCCAAGCCATTTACACATCTACAATTCGTAATGTTTGGCGCCAAAACCTTTCTAGAAATTGACATTATTTGTATATTTATGTAGAATACACAACCGTTATCGGAACGGGTTTTCATGAGAAAATAAAAAGAGATTCGTTCATGATTTAATGATATTGAATAATTAAGTTGCGTTTCCGTCGCGCGGTTTCGGATCTCGGCGCCAAGTTGTTGTCGCGTATGGTGTAACTTGTCCGCTAAAAAACGATCGCAGAAACCATCCAGATAACAGTTGATTCCTCCTCATTGTATTTTCTTCTGATTAAACTCTTTGCGGGTCCCAAAGAGAGAGAGATCATATCAAAGGGTCGTTGTGGTGGCCTCTGTCGATCCTGACGACACAGGAGTATCAGCGGTGGACATGAATGGTGGGCCAATCCCGTTAAAAAAATAGCCCAGATAGCCCAGAATGTGAATGAGGAATGTGTTATTTATTAATTTCGTAACAAACTCCTATTTCGTTGCGGGAACAAATCGAAGTGTTACCTAAAGATTATCTGTCATTTGCCAGGTATACGGGATATAGGCAGCTGGACTGTTATTTATCCAAATATATCACTACTTTCGTCTTTAATTGGAATATATGTTACAGAACTTAGAAATAAAAATACAATCCGAGAGATCGCAGGTTTAAGTTTGATAGATAGAAATTTGGCCCTCAAAGGAGATCATTCACTTCCCATACAAAAAATACCCACGGAAAAAAGTGCCGGCCAGAAAAAAAAAATGTTTCTATCTTGTTTAGAAACACATTTTAAACAATTTTTATTATGCCAGCGTAAATGTAAAATCCACAAGAGTGATTTTATTTGACAATGAATTTACAAAAAAATAGAATTTAAATGAACACTTTTGCTTGCCTGCAACAATAAATTCCATAATGGAAACTACATTTTACTTGTTCATTTGCTACTTCCCTCCTACCGGGGACGAGACTACAGGGAGGCGGTGCGGCTGGCCGAGGTCGGAACCGACCTCGTGATCGGCCGCATAGAGAGATTGGGGCTTCGGGTCAGAGTAGACAGGACCGAAGCTTTCCTCTTTCGCGGGACCGGCCGCAGGGGACCCCCACCGGGGGCCACTCTACAGATTGGAGAAGGGAGGGTCCGGATGAGCTCGTACATAAAGTACCTCGGGCTCATCCTGGACGGGGTGGACCTTCGCCCCACATTTCGCTACTGTGGGACCGAGGGTCCTGAAAGCGGCGGGTGCACTGGGCAGACTCCTCCCGAACCTCGGATGACCCAGCGGTGCTTGCCGGCAGCAGCTATACTCTGGTGTCTGCCGGAGTATGGCGACGTACGGTGCGCCAGTTTGGTCGGATCGTCTCACCGCGAGAAACAAAGCCCATCTGCGCTCTGCGCAGAGGGTCGACGCGGTGAGGTCGATCCGTGTGTACCGTACCTACGGTATCGTGGGCTGCAGCATCTACGCTAGCTGGCGATCCCCCATGGGAGCTCTTGGCGGAAGTGCTTTGGTGATTACTTGTGTCGTACGGCCCACAGAGAGCCGACAACTCGTTGTCACGATTGTGGTGCGGCGGTTGACTCCGCCCAGCACACCCTTGATGTTTGCCCGAGATGAGAGGCGCTGCGCCACGATTTGACTTCGGTTGTCGGGGTGGACTTGTCAATGTCGAGTATAGACGACAGATCCTATGAGACGATGGCTTCCTTCTGCGACAGTTATGTCCCAGAAGGAGGACAATGAGCGGGTGAGAGAGGAGGCCGCCGACGCAGACGACGAACGGGGGTGCGTAGGAGGCGCTACATATCGCGCCTTCAGTAACACCTCCGTTCTCGTGTCGGACCGGGATGGGAACCCGGTTCAGTTAAAATGGCACGACGTCGTCGGTACTGTTCAATCTAATGCCGGACAGTCCCTTGTTAAGTTAAGTCTGGTCACTTCGCCGAGATTAGCCTATTGCTGGAGGGATCCTATAGCCTGCAGATCCATGACCCTTCAATAAAATCGGCTGAAGGGGCAGGGGTTTAGTCGGTAAGGGCGTACCAACGCCAAACCCGACACTGTACTAGGAGCTACCCAGGCTCCTGGTAGCGTGCGTAAATGCATTCCCCTGCGATAACAAAAAAAAAAAAGGTTCCCCCTCGACGGATCTCCTTGTCGTAGTGAGGGG
>LUGF01038195.1:681568-692283 GCA_001625245.1 Calycopis cecrops
TTATTGTTTAGAAGTGTTTACATTGATGACATTTTTATATTGATGCGAATATTTGAAGCAAAATAACTATTTAGAAAATGACTGTAGAGCCTGACCGTCTTAGTAAAATATGTTCAAAACATTATTAGCCGCTAAATGCAATCATTTCTTTTTACTGGCCGGCACTTTCATTTTTGGGTACGTTTTGACTGATCTCCTTTGGTATTTAATTAATGTCTTAGCTTAGACGAACCAGAGTTAATTATACTTTGAATTACATTGTAATAAAACTAAAAATTCAGCAAATTTATTTTTTGTGTGATATTATATATTTTATAAATACTAAACCAAGGAATCTATGATAAAAAAAAGAACTTATGAACCTAGGATTGAGCATTCTCACAGCAACACCCCGGTCTTATTTTTGATACCGTCTTTATTTATTAAAAACTATCAAACGTAGAAACGGTGCTATAAATTAAAAAATGTAAATCAAAACACAAAATCGACACAGTTTACACGTACATACATCCGTTTGACGAAAAAAAAATGTACAAAAAGCCGCGGGAAACGAGCACAAAAAGTTTGAATTTGGAACACGTGGCTGAGAGAAATGCTCCTAAAAACTTACCCGTGTAATGTATGTTCTTAACATTAAAAAAACAACTTCTTCGAATTAGATATTAGTGCTTTATTAAAGCACGTTTATTAAACTGAATTTTTAATAATTTTGAAACAAGATTTTTTTAATGACTATGTTAATTTTAACAAGTTCAAGTAACAAATTCAGTTACGAGTTGTTTAATTTTGAATAATTTGCTTTTATTTCTATCTTATTTACTTATTTCTCCTCTTTATTCGGGTTGATCTCGGTTAGTTAGAAAATGTGAGAATTAGTACGTGCAAAAGTTTACTGTTTTAATGTAAGTTAAAGGCTTAAGGTTTCATGGAGAAACAGCCGATTTTATCCAAAATCGAGTTCGAAATGACTGGTATGGAGTAGCAATAAATAAAAAATATTGATTTAATTTTATAGGTAATGAAGACCGTTTAAACGAGTAATACCATCCTTATAGTTGGCGTATACACTCAAGAATGTACGTCTTAAGTGTAAATAAAAACTCTCCCACTGAGGATTGATACGAAGTTTTCGTATCGGATTTTTATGTGTACACTTTTATTATGCACATAATTATAATGTGAAGTCTAAACAGGTTTCTGTTCACACAACCTGTCCGCTATGTGAATCGTTCCGAAAGCTAGGCAAAAATGAAACGCTGTTCCAAATTAAAAAAAAACATTCTTAATTTAAATAATTAAAGAATATTTTGCGTTTTTTGACGTTCGTTCGTGCTTCCATTTTAATGGCATGCATTTAACAATTTTAAATAGCTCTTGGGCAATGAAATTTAAAAAACTATGTAGAGTATAAAAATTTTAGCTCACTTATTGACATCGACACGTTATTTTTTTTTTGATTTAAATTTTAAATGGCTATTTACAACTACAAAACAAATATAATAAGTATCTATGCCAATAGTAATGAATAAGATATATTTTAAGTACGTTACCGTCTTTAAGTACCACCAAAAACAGTCCAAAAAATTAAGACTATGATAAAATTAATGTTGATGTTTTAAAGAGTAGTAAATTTTATTTTTAGAATTATATTTCGCTGTACAATGGCTACTAATGACAAGGCAGGAATCGTGTTGCCATTGGAACGACACGCAAATATTTTAATAATTCACTAGAGGCTATCATTATACCCGTTTATTACAAACACGATATTTATGAATGATTTAATGTCCAACGATTTATTGATTTAGATAAAACAATAAATAAATGAACGAATAAATTGCTTCTATTTCATCGTATAAAATCGCTACTATGCACTTAATACTTAGTGGAAGGTTATTTTAAATTATGCGTACCATTTTGTAGTTCAATCGTGTGGTTAGTCTATATTACATACAATTTTTTTGAAAATGACTAGTGCACTCTCTTGAATACATAATATTATACAGCTTAGTTGTTAACTAAGTCTAGTCCTAGTTATCTATTTTGTACTATATTTTTTAGCAAATAGTCAAAAATTATGTTTGTTTTTATAATAATTCACACTTTTCTTTTTGTTAGATCTTTGATGATTGTTTCCAATTTACTAAATAAAATACTAACTAAATAAAATACTATAAACAAAACTCCACAAATGTTTATATTCTAATTTATTATTTACTTTACGTTCATCTCACGCCATTTCTCTGAAATTACTAGTTAACATTTAAAAGGTGGAGACAATCAATAAATACGTTACAAAAATTCAAACAAAAATCGATTCTACCAACGGAACAATACAGTGACAGGACGAAAGAGATAGGAAATGGCGCGTGTGGAGTGTGAGCGAGACGCAAAATAATAATACGTTAGTTGCAGCTGTCGCTGCGTATAGGGTCTAGGGAGCCGCTCGACCATGGAAAGAATAACATGGAACCATTGTTACGGATATTTATGTCTACCTTTCGATAGATAAAACCATATGTCCTGTTTTGATCCTATTCTCTTTGAATATGCAGCTCGGACAGCAGATTTTTTGCACTACACACATTTATCCAACACACTATATTAATATTAAACAATTAACACATTTTCGCAGAGTCTATACGACTCCAAACTAATAGAACTAGAACTAGAAAGAAACTAATAGAACTAAGAAGTCAGAAAATCTACCACTAATTGAGAATACTGGCAATGTCTAGAGATGATAAGATATAGATAAAACATCTACTTTACAAGTAAAACTGGTGATGTTAACAGTTAATATTAGACTTAAATAACTTTAAGTCTATTTTATAACCCTATTCATTAAGCAGTCGACTAAACCAAATGCACTAACAATTAACATAACAGCAAGTGATCACAATGCATTACTTTGAAATCAACAATGGGACCTGATCGTATTGTTAGGATCTTTAAAACAAAATATGGCTCGGGATGTGGCCATTGTCTCAGCTCCGTCCAGCAGATAACTCTAACAATTAGGTGGTCGTGTGGGCCCCACGCTCGCGCAATATCAGATTGCCGAGCTCCATAAATAAGCCACTAATTACTTCCTTTGTTCATCGAACTTTGGAACGCACTCATTACGATTTACCCGGTCCTTGTGGATCCTGGACACCTTTGAACCGAACCACTCGGAGAAACTAGGGAAGTTAAACCTAGATGGAACAATGGGGTTTGTTTCTTCGAGGCATAGATACACGATCAGGTTTAGACTAAATAAAAAGAAAACTGTCTTTCACAAAAGTGATTTTTATGGTGTAATCAATTCCTCTAAATCCTTCTCTTCAATTATATTATTAAATACTAGGGTGATGGAAATATGAACGAAAAGGTCTACGAAAGTTATTTTTGATTTGTTAATATTTATTACATTACGTAATAAAATCCGATTCGTTCTGTATCATTCCAGAAATTTAGAATGCATTATAAAATGTACAGTTACGGGAATAACGATTTACGAGATCGAAGTTGATTGTTTCGAAAGTTCAAAACCGAGCTTTAGGTTCCGATGTGATGGAATCGTTGTGAGCTCAACAATTTTAAAGTTCAAAGTTAAAGCGTGCATCTTTGAAGCTCCGCAAGGACAAGGTAACGACAAGCTGTCCTTCACAGTATTATAGTTATAAGTCTTTATGTGCCTTAATTTGAGCTACAAAAGATATTTTTTTTCCTTAAGAGCAGAGGATGGCTTATTCACAAAGAATATTTAAGAAATTTTTAGAGATAGTAAGATGTAGTAAGTTATGCGTTTACGAATTTTTAACGATTTTTCATGAACATCTAAATTCAAAATCTATAATCGCTCCCGATCCCCATTGTTGCAGATATATGCTATCATATGGAGGTAGGCAGATGTAAAACATTTCGCGATGAAGATAAATAATTTGTAATTTTTAAAATTTCAAGTTTTAATAGGTAAGTATATAGGTAGTATAATCGATAGTAGTGATCGACAATATAATGTCGAAATAAAAGTTGGGCGAAAAACTACAAGGTTCCACTTTTTGGCCGGCAACACATTCTCTTTTACAACTGATACTTAAAAGAGTTACGTTGTCATTATTGTCATCGCACTCATTTTGATTAGGCAATTTAAATGTAACTTTTTAATAAATACAGCCATAACAATAAATTTGTAAAACCAAATCCATAAACAAATTTATTTTTAATTCTTGTCTCGATGTAATAAACATAAAAGCTGAATTCGGAAAGACATTAATCAAGATGGCTCCTAAATCGGGTTTTTTGGTCTGTGGTTTACTCTCACAATAGTTGTGTTACAACCTACAACTAACACTACGCAATCAAATCTATATTCTACGACTTCGTTATTAAGTCTAAATCGTTTTGCACGCAACATTCGCCATACAAATACGATATCATTGTGGAATATCGCTTTTGATAGCCATATAATGGTCGCCAGTATATTGAACTCGGTTTTCATTGGTTTCTACAAAGTTCACGAACGGAGATGTCTGTTCGTTTGAAAAGCAATCATCGTTGCTAAATTGACGTGTCATAACTAATAGGCTGTCGATGTGTCCAACAATGATGTTACTGTACTAATAATCACTTACTTTTTTCAATATGGCAATTAAATATGATACTGACAAGTGTCAGCCATTTTGAATGTCAGTTTAATGTTCGAAATTTAAAAGCTGCCTGTTGCCTCATGTCCGATAATTATGCGGATAAAAATATCTCGAAAGATAGGAAGTTAACAATAACTTAAATATCATTTTATTAGGACATTAATGAAGATAAAGAATATAATTTACATTACTTATTACATTAGTTACAGTCAAGTAAACTAATTGAGATCAAGAGATCAAGAAAAAAAAATAATTCCAATGAAGAACCTAGAACACTTACTTTAATGTATTATAACCAAATGTGAGCATGCCAAGGTTAGCAGCAGAACTTTTCAAGGCCCAATGGCTCCTATTGGCAATTAATTCCCAAATCCTCTAGATCTATGAGATTCGCTTCATATTTTTTCCGGGTTAAGCAAAATTTATGAACATCACATATTGTTATTGTTATCTGGCGCATTTTTTCCCTGTTTGACGAGAGGCAGATCGCAATACATACCTCCTCCACGTGGAAGTAAAAAGTACCTCGCGCTTACAGGATACCACCGCTAAGTGGCGGCTATGCTGTTTTGTTTCTAGCCGAAAGCGAGTGTCTGGAGGAGGATCCCCACTGGAGGAGGATGGAAACTAGCTTAGATAAAAAGATCCGAGTATGCATGGTTTTGGCTACTCATCAACAGGTTCCAATTGCTCTTCACGATAACACTAAAAAAATCGGAATTCGTGCTCTCAGGAATAATAACATTCATACCTGAATCCTAACAGTGGTGTCAATTGGTTTATCTTTGACCCTATTAAATTTAATTATACTATTTGAGGCACCTCGCACCTTTTACGACCAGCGCACCATATAGGTCCCACCACAATAAGCCGAGATGCACGCTTCACTCCAGCGCATGTAAATTCAGTACGGAATGGGAGTGCGCTACAGTTACTCGAAGTATACCAATTTTAGAATTCCTCTAAGGGCAGCGCGTGAAATGAATTTAAATGGGACTAGAATACTTATAATCAGAACTACGTGAGGAACCGCCATGCTAAGGAGAATTCTTCCACATGCAATTCTTACTGTATTGCATGTAGAAGAACATGGTGTACGATAAAAATCTGTACAAATATATTTTTCGGTAGTGTATTTATTTAAATGAAATCCACATCTAGGTTTGTTTTTTTTTTGCTAAAACTCCATTCTTTGGTACATAAAAAGTTTTGTGGATTAATTAACAATCAAAACATAATCTAATATAAGAGAAGTATTATTGTAATGAACTTTATAATATAACACTAATACCTAATAAATAAATAATATGATTTTCATCATCATTATTCTGTAAAGCTCAGTATATAATAATTAAATAAGCCGTAATAAAATCCGTTGGTTATTTATTGTAATCTTCATTATTGCTTCGTCACATTTTGCTATCAGAAGACTTGGCCAATGTGCTACGTCTCTCCTTAGCGGACATCTTTCTTTTCAATCTCCAAGCTGATGTAGGTAAATAACCCGTATGAAGGTCTGCTACCCTTTGAATAATTTCTAACCGTCGGCCATAAAATAAAACGGACATCGCGTGACTACGGGGAGAAAGTAAGTCTTTAATTGTGAGGCCCTTTGTGATGACGGACGACCTTACAGATGATGCAGGCGCCCTTAGAAATAAAAAAGGTCGAAATTAGGTACAGCTGTGTATATGTTGTAATATTATAATGTAATTGTATAAATATCCGCCATGTTTGAAAACAATGCTATACAATGATTAGTTTAAAATTGTCTTTTTAATGTTGTTACTTTATTGCACTTTTGATTTAGGAGTTAAAGTTTAAAAATCCTGAAAACTTACGACAAGATTAAAATTATTTAATTAAAGGTAAAAATACACTTTTTATTCGATTACATAGATATAGACCTTAGACGACGCACACAATTTCATAATTTTAAATTAGGTACTACATTCTTTCCAACATTTTGTGTTAATAGCAGAAGTAAAGCAATTTGTATCAATCAATCAAAGATGGCGCTTAATGGCGTCAATTGTTTGAATTAAAGGTAATAAGAAAACACTCAAGATGCGAGTGATGAAAGCCGCGTTTGTCTACAGTTGATAATTTAAAAGAATTTACTAAATTTCAAAACATTAACATAATGGCACCTTCGGTAGTGACGGCTCGGATAATCTGTGTAAATCATAGACTTACACGCACACTCACAGTTCCGAGTAAGCGGAAACGACCGAATTCTCCCGCTCTTTTTTGTCTATAACCCGACTAAATAAAGTAACATGGCGACTGTTATGGACCTGGACCTAAATATATAGTTGGTTAATTGAATTTTGAATTTAGAAAGAAAGTTTTACAACTTTACAATTTAAAATTTTTCTTTGCTTAACTCACGCATTTCATCTTGGATTATTTACATCTTTAACAATCCCAGCTCGATTACTTTACAGCGGTCATATTACGAGATGTCTGGTAAAATGCTTTAAGAAATCGGTTATAAGCCTTTCATGTATATTTTATTCTAATATCTATATATGTAAAACTCAAAGGTGACTAACTGACATAGTGATCTATCAACGCACAGCCCGAACCACTAGACGGATCGTCCTGAAATTAGGCATGCAAGTAGAAGATATACGTAGGCATTCGCTAAGAAAGGATTGGACAGCTATTTCAATATAAAATGATTCACTTCTACAAATCAATAGGTCATAGACAACGGGAAAATTAGTTCGTCCGAAGATGTCATATTCAAATGTAATTTTTTTTTAAGAGAGATAACACAAAAAAATACTTATTATAGGAATTCCCAAAAATAAAAGAGCAAACCTTTTAAAGTTGGAGATTAGATTAAAAATGTGTAATGCGTTTGTGATATAGAATTCGGGCGGGTAGGTCGTGCGCCGCACACCTGCGCGCGCGGGTGCGTGGAAGGGACCGAACAGGTAAACGGCCGCCCAATTTCGGCTCCAGATTTTACGGACTTTAAAAGCATTAAGTCTCTTTGAGTACATTGTTGCTACTATTTCAACTTTAGCATTTTACACATTTTAGATGCTAGATATAAATTATAATACCTACAGGAAATCATTCATTTCAAATCTATTAAAAATATTAAGCCTAGTATAAATAGATACTTGGTACGTATGATAAATAATTTGTGCGCAGATTTGATTAAATATTTAAGTTTATTACTTATTATGCTTCATAAAACAATTTCAGCGAATTTTATCACGGTTTATTTCATTATTTTACAAATGTACCTAAATGTAAAATAAAAAAAAATGTAAGACATGCGAGTGATGAAAGCCGCTAATTATGTCTACAGTTGATAATTTATGTTTAATTTGTTATATTTGCTTATAAAAGTCTCAGTTGTATTATTTGCTTAGTCGTAAATACAATTTAAATCAACAGGAAAATAAATCTACAAGCGCAATTTATTTGACGTGGGTTTGGCGGGATATTGAATGTATTATGGCGACTTTGTTTTTTTTCGCAGTGAATACTGCGACTGCCATTAGCATCAACACCTATACAGACAACGATTTATGAATACATTCTACATAGAAACAAGTTACGAACCAAATTACTATCGTAGTATGTTTATATAGCTTGTGTTGACATATTAGTTTTATACTTGTAGATATAAGTATTTCATTTAAAACCTTGTCAATCAATTTCATAATATACTAATAATATTTAGTAACAACATGAGTCATGAAACACAAATATGCTGAAAACTTATTTTTTTCACTTGATTTTATTCCCTTTTCATACATTACTTTTCCTACCTCCTTACTCCTACAGCAAAGAATGTAGGACGCGTTTCTATAATCATAATTTAAAAGTATCCGTTATGAAAAATACTACAGCGTTTTAAGCAATAACGATGACGATAATAATGTAAATAATTACGTGTGAAACAGAAAAAATTAAGTAATAAACATTTAACGGTCCGCAAACAGATTTCCGATGTAATCGAACGGGTACACAGTTCTCACGAACAATGATTTAGCTTATAACCTGAGACCAGTAGCGTGGTAATGACTGCGCCCGCGCACCACATGTCGGTACACCGTAGTGCCACTTCCAAAGCGCGACAAGTGTGCAATTATCTACAAACATTTGTAGGGGCTGCAATTAGATGTGAATCGATAAACAAAAGAGTGGCGGATAAGAATAATGGGCGGTCATTTTGTAACTGATTATGGGGATTAACATTTGAATTTCGAATCGTTTAGACGGCTGTCATTTGAATACGTTCTCGAACATTTTTTTTTCCTTTAGTTCGATTAGCACACAAGACGAGACACATGTAACTATGTATTATATTATTATAATTAGTGTTACTGTTACGAACAATTGTTGATAACCTGTTGATGTTGATAGATCTGTAGAGTGTAATAAATCCTAAAGGCTAAAAGACAAACAATTTCCAAACTCAACTCAGCATGAGGGCAGTTTATTACGCGTAAAACGTAGAAGCTAACTGCGATAATAACAGGAATAGAATATTACAAACACTAGTTTTATTTAATTGTAATGCGCCACAATTCATTATCAGTGTATCAAAGTCGTTTGTGGAGCATGTCAGAACTCGAATTCGCCCAACAATGGCGGCGTGCGCAGGCGCAGATATCGGCGGTTCACACGCTCCGATACAACTTCCGAGAGCGGCCTTCCGGCGACTTGCCCAGACCTGTGCCCGCTATCGACGCCACTTCCGCCGGACACCGCAACATCGATATGCTCCTTCCCGATACGACCGTGACCCATTGAACGTAAACGCAAATAGAACAATTCATTTGATTCTGTGGCCCGTTTCGTTCGTATGGTCGAGTGGTCACACGGTGAGCGTAGTCCGCGTGCAAAATTTACACGAGTGACGTCATAGCTGAGCATCCGTTTACTTTTTTAGTATCATGATTAGCAATAACTTACTTTTATAATATTCCTAACTATTATAAAAATAGGCCTTTGTGACATGTGAAAATTAAATAAATATTTTATGAGGGATCTTTATCGTATAGCCAATCGAAGGACATTAACATCATATCATTTTTATTTCAGTATTTTGCGAAGTACACAACAAACTGTTCTGGAATTTATTAAGCTGAAATAGGTTATTTTAAGCAGATACGAATAAAATTAGCATTTAGATTGTACAATAGCTAAACAAGGAATGGTAAGTGCTGCAAAGATGCTAGCTCTGAAATTAATGTTGATGATTACAAACTAAATACCTACAATCTAAATTCTTTCAAACTATAAAATTGTAATGTTATGATTATTATACTCCGGATTAATAAAAAATAAGTTACCTATCAAAGGGAAACAAAATAAAATATTAGTGTTAGATCCTACACGAGTCTAGAGTTTCCAAAGTTACATCCTCAGGATCAATTGATAAATATTTTCACTAATCTTCATGACGTTATATACGAAACCCAGATTATCTAACTTAGAATTAACCTAATACCTTCACAAAATGACTGAATATCTTATTAAGGCGCCCATCGTAATTTGATTGCCTATCGGTTTCAAAGCGCAAGGGCTGATAGAATGGGATATTTCAATTGGATTGGATACGATTTGGATGATTGATGAAACAAAAGGTTATTGTATACTTGATTGCGTTAGACCGTTATCTGACCACAGTGGTGAGCTCTCTATCAATACACCAGCCATGGGAATACGGTCCTTGTATTGCGGTTTTCATTTCTGTCAAATTTGATTTGTAATTTGTCATTAATTATGCTCCTAGTTACATGTACATAATATTATTATCAGTTATTGAGTTACCATTATCCCAATAATCTCATTTTTTAGAGTAAGTAGAGTTTACCAGTTTACACAAAGTTAAAAGTTTAGTGTAAGACAAATTTGTGACGAGATTCCAATTTCCAAATAAGGAAATAACGACAAATTTTTGAAAGACTCAAACACGAAATTGTCTTTGGTATTTATAGTCGACTTATTTATAGACTATGGTCGCGAATGTCCAACTGTCATGTACATTTGAGTTAAATACAACCAGTTTGAATTTGTCGTTTTTTCTCGAGCCCCATTCAACGCCCGAGG
>LUGF01038195.1:696793-710261 GCA_001625245.1 Calycopis cecrops
GGCTATACAGATGCGCTGCCCTCCTTTCTCCTCCCACCTCCATGGGCCACTGGCTACATAGATTCTATTCTATTCTTTTCTATTCTACTTACACACCACACGAAACACGACAACACAGCTGTCACTTTACGCCGGTCTCGTGTAAGCTAGAGGTGCCACCCCAATCGTGCCGACCCAATTCGGCTGCATGCATGCAGTGTGGCAATTACTAAAAGTACTAGCAAAAATGTACCTTTGCTCGACGTTTCGGCTGGGCCGGGCCGACCAGGTCGACTCGTTACCATGGCTTGCGTAACCTGGCCGAAAGCCCCATAAAGCCAAAATATGTAACAAACGCGAAAGTCGCAAACAAGTAATTGCTTTTTTTGTTTTTATTTCATTTGATGAGAACTATAATGGACATAGAGATGAAATAAGGAAGGCATTACCTACTGTAACGCAATGAACAGTAGATACATTTTAACTGAAAAGTATGCTTCAAACTTAATGAAACTCCTATCTAAGGGCTACAAATACTCGTCAGACGTCTTATATTTAACTAAGTATTATTAAATAAAGTAAATGATGTGTCGAACAACTAGAAACTCCGGGTTCGTCACTTCTCATGGCTACATCTGGTCAAGGACTTCCCTTAACAAGATAGGGATGTACCTGAATGCTCCGTTGGGTCACAATACGTTGGCCCCCAAGTTGAAGCGCCCCCTGTAATTACCCAAGCGCCCCTAACGTTGGAATAGTCAACAGACACGCTCGGCTGGCGTAGCATTCGTAATGAATTAACGTTGTAAAAATGTACAATATCGAAGCAGTTAGGGGTGAATGCTTCTAGAACGATCCGCAGTACGAAAAACCGCCAAAGGACTGTGTTTTTTTATTAAATTGTAAAATGAAAAGGAATATTTAGAGTATGACTCTAGTGATGAGATTTTCACATTTGAGCCCATGATGCCTAGTAGTAGTCGTTCTATTTTAATTACATACAACATTTGCAAGTTATAGAATATACATATAATACATCATATACATACATAATATATATATATATATATATACCCAGAAACTATTAAATTATAGGTTTTGTTAGTATGTAGTTGGTATCCATTTATTATCGCTAAAATATAAGAATTATGTTTTTAACCCTTCATTTCTCATAATAAGAAAAAGGCACAATTTTTCGCACGGGGTCATTTCTGACCTTAAATAAAAGTAATGAAAATTGAGTATAAGATATAAATAAATGAAATGATATACATCAAAATATAATATATAAGATATATTTAATCTGCTTTATACCCCTCGACTTAAAACAAAACGAAGAAGCAGCCCTGTGAATGAGTCCAATTGGCTGCGAACAATTGTTAATTGAGATTGTTTAAAAATGCGACGACAGACATAATATTTGTACGAGTGTTTCATGTGACACAGTACAAACATGCATGGCGTCGGATTTTGCATTGACTCCAATAAGATACCCGTTACATGCAAATTAATGCAATGACATGATAATCATCAATGGTTGAACAGCCTTTGCGCTTCAATAGTAAAATAAAATGTATAATTATTTAAGTTCAAATACTTAGAATTTTGTGATATTGTTGTTGCTGTTTCCCTAATTTAAAAACTATTTTTGCATGCTATTAATAAGTATAGCTTAACATGAGAACTTTATTACTTTCGACATCTACTGTATACCATGTTAAAAGGTAAATAAACAATACTATTAACATTTTTTATCATTCCTACCGCTACTGCTCCTATGTCGCCAGGATCAACAACGGCGACCACAACGACCCTTTGATATGATCTATAGTTGATAGAATTTATTGTCACTTCTTGATGGAAATTCATATTATACTTGTATTTTTTTTACCCCGTCATCAGGTATACAATAGATTATTGTCTACCTGTTGATGAGTTATCGAAACCGGTCGTATTAAATTTAATAATAAAATAAAATAAAAAAAATTATAAAAAAGTGTAAATAATATAATAAGTATATTATATAATACATGTTAAATATGATCTTTAGGGACCCACATCGAATATAAACAGAAGAAAATAGGAGTAATATGAAGAATTAATTCCAATTTTCTCCCGTCAAAGCGGGAGACAGTACAAGATTGCAATGGCTTATACAAGCCAAGAATTAGAATATATCAGGTACATAGTCTAACCTGTCAGCTGTTATGATTTAGAACTTTCCAGATCGCGGATATAATTCATAACCCTACAACGCAGGCGGGGGTAAATTAAACCACATCGTATTTTAAATTGGGAATTTGTAAAACATGTACATATATCAATATTCAAATACCACAGCATGGTCCCGACAAGTCGTGGGGGCCCACAGCGAATACTAATGCCCGCTTTGTATTCCGCTAGATGCGCTTAGACGAATGCGTCGTGCGGGTGGAACCGCCTGGTATCTGATCTAGTGCTTCCAATGTCCTTGCTCGGGTGTATATTTGACCCTTCATTTAATGTTTGTGGAATACTAATTAGTTCTTATTGTGTTGCAGTTGTTTATGTGTAGTTTGTGTCCATTCTCAAACGTTGCTTTCTCCTCTAATGTTTAAATAAGTTCTATAAAACATTATATCGGGAAAGTAAACAGAATTATAACCCTAAATGTATTTAGACGTAGAAGATTATAGATAAGCTGTACTCGGAAACTTTACAATTTTAACCCTATTTTACTTTCCGAGGATGCATACTGCATCTCTGACCATTTTTATCATGTACATATATCCATCCGTCCTCGATGACTATAAAAATAAAAAAAATCTAATACCAAAATTTTTTTGCCAGATTTTACAAAATTTACTTAAAAGGTCGAAACCTTCTTTTACTTGTATGAGACATACTTGTGTTAGGAGGTTACGCTCTTCCACACACAAACTTTAAATTGCAATATGGCTATAGGTGTATCAAAAGTGAAATTCATTTATGGAAAAAATATAATTAGGCCTAGTACCCATAGAATCCCTTAAGCCAATTCAATAGGCCTTACAAGGGAATTTTGAGGTCCAGCCGAATGAGCTTTACTAAACTAACTAGACAGCCGTCAGACTTACATTTTGAAGATAACAGTCCTTTGATAAACGCGGAAGGGCTAACTACATTACAAATATTGTTTTTACTATCGATAACAAAATATTCAAGCACGGAGCTCTCTTTATATTATAACAAAGTTAACATTGACATCATCTAACCGAATTACTAATCGCAAAATACTTATAATTAAGATAAATTAATACATGATTTTGTTACTCCATCTTTATTGTTACTATAACAAAAATATTAACAACAAAATGTTATGCCTGAATGAGAAGGAATGACCGTTAATGTCACAGGTTATGCAGTAAGTTTGTTTATTAGCTGATAATTAAAAGCCATTTATTTTTTACTGTCAAAATATTAACACACCATTTTAGTTACAGCTACTAAATTAGAACTAGTTCATTTGTTATCAAGTGTGTTGACAATAAGTAATCCTAATTATGTTTAATTACGTTATTTACTCAACGATACCTCTCCCACATAGGATCATGTGAACAATCTATGTAACATGGATTACAAAGAAAGAAAATAATGCAACTACGAGACTAGAATACACGGTATAATTAAAAATGTAAAAACACGGAGCCACTTCTCAGTTTATACGACAAGTTACACAAGTTCTAAAACTGTGAGAACCAAGATATAGTCCGACTAATTTGAAGAGCGCTCGGCTGTCGCAAAGCTCGCTACGCTTGCGCGCCATCTTCGCTTGGTAGGATTATACCAGTGCGCTTTCATAAGCTCGATTGCATTCAAAAATATGTTTTCGCTTGGACACTTACCTTCGACCCCGTGGATTTCGGCGGCCAGCGTGGTCAGCGCGAGATAGACGGAGAGCAATTTAATCCCATAATCCGGTATAAAGTTTCTCGACCACATCTTGTAACACAACATTCACACATGGATCACACACATTTGTTTCTCTCCTGTTGTTTAAACACTTATATTATTCACTTCACGGTACCAATTGTAATAGAACACACTTCATTTTGTTTATCGTATGTTGTTACGTAAATAATGTTGATATTTTGGTCATTTTAGCGGTAAAACACATTCAAATGTAACGTAAGTCCCGAGACACATGCGCAGCCGCGTCCCGCTCGCATCTGACGGCTTTGTCCGTAAATACACAACGTACGGTAAATCAAAATGGCGGACTTTGCGCTTGTGTGCGTGCGCGCATCCTAAAACTTTAAATACTTAAACTTTTATACTCTTTAATTGTATTTCTAGACTTGAAACGAACAAATTAGAACATATAATTTAATATTTCATACATTAAAACCTACCGATATGCATTTGAATGCGTGAGAACGGATTTACGCACACATACAAACGTACGCGCAGGAATGTCGATTCAATGGTGAAATCAAGCAATTCAACACCACTCGCTTACCAGCAGAGAGCTTTCGTACGAAGTAGTTTAGCATCCACATCACAGATGGCGCTTTTATTAACATTTCCAATACGAGCTTTTTAGTACATATCTTATTTCTTCTACATGATTAAAACATGATTAAAAATGAACGTAATTTTTATTATCACATACATTTATTTATCAATTTTTTTTGTTGTTGTGCTTGTTTGATTTATTTTATTTATTAACTTAGAAGTTTAATACATTATTAAATTAAACATGTACCTAAATTATAAATATTTGAAATGTTGTTTAGAATTATGATAACTTTAATATCATAATAAAATATTAATGATTATATTAATATTAAAGTTATCATAATTCTAAACAACACATTATATTATTTCTTTCGTCAACTTTTTAAAGTCTTATATTGTATACAGATAATATTCGTAGCCAGTTACATAGTTTGATCAATGAACGTGTAACTAAGAACTCCCGTAGGCGATTGTTGATGTTCTTGTTTTAAATATTATTATCAATGATGGCTGTGTGTTATCAAAAACATCCGTTCGAGATAGAGACCGAGGATCGTCTCACTAACATCAACACGAAGATATTTGAAATTAAGAAGAAAATACAATTGTCTGGTGAGTTAATTCATGATATGTTTTTTTTTGATAGTATAAAGGGGCTACGAGCTATCGGATTTTCATGACTATCAACGCCCATAGACATCCGCATATATGCTATACAGATGCGTTGCCCCCTTCCTCCTCCTCCCTTCCTCCATGGGCCACCGGCTACTTACACTCCTCACTAAACGCGACAGCACAGCTGTCACTTTACTCCGGTTTCGTGTAAGCGAGAGGTACCTCCCGTTCGTGCCGGCCTATTTCAGCTACATGCATGCATACAGTGTGGCACTACCTCTTGGCTAAACTTGCCATGAATATTTATGGACACCATTCACTTCGGGAGCTGCGGTAGTGTCCGACTCTCACCGACTTTGTTGTTGTTATGGTTAATGTTATTCTTCATCGCCATCATGATCATCAGCCTCCATCAGTTCACTGCCGAATGCTCCTTCAATGAACGTCAAGACTCGCAGGCCAAAATCTATATATATAAAACTCAAACGTGACATAGCCATCAATCAACGCACAGCCCAAACCACTGGACGGATCAAGCTGAAATTTGGCATCCAGGTAGATGTTACGACGTAGGCATCCGCTAAGAAAGGATTTTTAGAAATTCAACCCCTAAGGGGGTGAAATAAGGTGTTGAAGTTTATATGGATTTCTTAGAAATTAAACGCGGGTGAAACCGCGGGGCACAGCTAGTAATAAAATAAAATAAAAAAATATTCATGTTACGATTAATTAATTATTTTTGAAGTCGTAGTTAATCGTATCGTATAAGTATTAATTTTATAATTCTACTAGCTTTTTCCAGCTGCTTCGCTCGCGTAATTTTTTCTTAATAAAAAGCCCTACCCTAGGTATTTCTAATATCTCTGTGAATGTGTATACCAATTTTTATGATGATCGCTCAATCAGTTTTGGCGTAAAATCGTAACAAATTTACATTCATATTTATTAATATTAAGTAGACATTTTTCTTCTATTGTATTCTATTTTTAGAGGGCCAAAGAAAATCTCAGTTCGAAGAGAACGAAGCGGAGAAGAAGAGGAACTACGACCTCATCAACACCCTGAAGAAGGAGATCCGGATACGGCTGGAGGAGCTGGCGCAGTCCAGAGCTGTCATCGGTGGCGAAGAGGCCCGGGTGAAGAAGTACATCAACGACGTCTGTCCTATAGGGGACAAGACTGCCGAACAGGTGAACACTTAAGAGGTTTTACTGAGGCCAAGTTATGCTGACACGACTTTTGTCCTATTGCCGATAGATCCTGGACGATCCTGACCACCTGGGCGGCCGAAGGCTCTCGCAGTGGTTATGAGTCGATAGGGACCCCGTGCCGAGTCCGACACACCCTTCCGTCTCACCCAGGGTCGGTTGGACGGTGCATAAATGTATTTTCCCAGTATCTATTGCGCCAATTATTATAATTTATTTAATAACTTATGGCTATTATTGTAGGTCATGTCTAATGCGATAGCATATTATAAATTATCAGTATCGTAGTAGTAGTATCACCCGCGTTTAATTTCTAAGAAATCGATGTAAACCTCAACACCCTATTTCACCCCCTTAGGGGTTGAATTTATAAAAATCCTTTCTTAGCTGATGCCTACGTCATAACATCTGCCTGCATGCCAAATTTCAGCCCGATCCGTCCAGTGGTTTGGTAGTGTGCGTTGATAGATCACTGTCACCTTTGAGTTTTATATATATTATTAATAAATTATATTTACGGGTAAAATCAGGACTCTAATAATCTAGCAACAAGATTAGGTAGTAGAAGCGGTGGATAGACATTTCTTGAGGTTTTTAAGAGTCGGAATAGCTCAAAGAGAACCATTTGCATTACTTTTCGAAGATTTCTATGGTTATCTGTATTTATTACTTGATAATTTGCAGTGATTGCCAAATTTCAATATTATTTTTTCAAATCAAGAACCACAAACAACAGTTTTGAAATATTCACTAACTAAAATCTGTACCACTCACTATGGCAGAATTTTTTCAATACACAGCTCATCCACAACATGGACTTCAAAGTGATAGAGCAGAGGAAGGCGCTGGACCTCCTCAAATACGAGAAGGGGAATAAGAAGAAGAGGCTTCGAGTGCTGGAGAAGGAATACGAGAAGCTGCTGATAGAGAGCACCAAGAGCGACCTGGTCAAGTCCAAGATAACTACCAGAGCTAGGAAGGTCAGTAATATAAGAGGAATCTGTATGGCCAAAGGAGGGGGAAGGGGGAAGGAGGGTAACGCATCTGTATAACCTCTAAGCGAAATTCTGTGTGCGTCCGGTTTATAAGTCTCCGGTGGCCCAAGGGATGGGAAGAGAGAAATATAAGAGAATTATATTTTGGACGTCTGTAGACACCCATCCCATAGATACATTATGGGATAATTTTGAAGATGGATACTAAAGAAACTATCCCATAGTGTATCTATGGGATAATTTATCTATTATGCATTAGAAATTAGGAAATAGTTGAGTTCACACACAATCTCGATCTCAGATCTAGTCGTAAAATTAGCATAGCGACGTCCCCCGGTGCGACTTGTGAAAACTGTTATGTATGACGAACATGAGTCAAATATCTGTTGCCGTTTTTGTCGTCATCAACATCGTCATTATCATTCACATTACCGTCAGTGTTACCGTTGTTATCGTTATCATCATCATCTTCATCATTATCTTTACCATCTACAACATCATCTATCATGAGACCGACGAAAAGCTGTGCTGTCGCGTTTCGTTCGGTGTGTGAGTTTCCGGTGGCCCATTGAAGAGGATGGACGCATAGCCTTGGTTGTGTGGATGTTTGTATGCGTCGATAGTCGTTAAAAGAGTTCGACGAGTCGTTTGCCCCCCTATGGCGTAAAGACATAATCGACTTCCTCAGCGTATTCCTGTTATAATATCCATACGATTTATTAAGTTTACACGAATGTTACACATTGTAATAATTCTACTTATTTCAACGGATTTCACTGATTCTTTTTTTTTTTATTTAGTCCTGACGTCATAGGTCATGTAAAGTACTCAAAGATTTATAATTATTTAGTTGTTCCGGTTAACGCAAAAAGTACCCGCTTATTACACCTTTCACTATCATTATTATTTTATTATTATCATCATCAACCTCACTATCATCTACATCCACAGCGTCTTCACAACGGACAGACTACGAAACTAATTTGCGTGGTACTATGACTATATTTTCTTAGCAACAGGCGCGGCGTGTGTGTGAAGGGAGTTATGAATGTGGAAGAGAAGAAGAACAATGCCAGTGCCAGGATCGTGATATGTACTCCTCTCCTCTGCCTCCCCCGCTAGGAAACTGACGAGATGTGTTGCTGTTATGATCATGTGTCCCATGGGCCTAGAGGGGAAAGTAATATACGTGTGGTAATGTTACATATACAGGCCAAGTGGAAGTGGAACAAGTTGAGTTGACAGCTGATGTCTAAGTAATACTAAGTTTACTGGTAATCCGCAGCTCTCTACCTACGGTGATATGTTTTTAGCTGTCACTAAGTCACGGTCGTAATGTCAGACATCTCTCTCTCTCTTGTCATCTGCACCTAACCATGGACATCATCTATGGTCTGAATATTCAGTGTACGGTCTATGACCAAACACGAGACTGGCGTAAAGTGACAGCTGTGCTGTCGCGTTTCGTGCGGTGTGTAAGTAGCCGGTGGCCCATGGAGGTGGGAGGAGTAAGGAAGGCAGCGCATCTGTATAGCCCCTAGCCCCCTATGCAGATTTTTGTGGGCGTCGGTAGTCATGAAAATGGCTCTGGCTGCATATGTCGATCATACAACAGATGGAAAGACGATCTTGCAGTGTCCGGTCCGAAATAGGTGAAGTCGCATGAGATCAGCCGTCTCGATGTTCATTGGGAGAGGCATATTATGTGAAGCTGTTGACCGACAACGACTGATAACTTTTGTTTTAATCTCCAATAAAACAAGAGTTATAATTTTACTTCTAAAAGTGCAGCAAATAAAAGTCTATTCTCTGATATATTTTTTTAATAATAAAATGCAGCAAAAGAGCATTGCGAGCTATTTTCACGACTACTGACAACTATAGACATTCGCATCGAGGTCATACAGATGGGTTGATGTCTTTCTCCTCCCGCCTCCATCGGCTACTTACACACCGCACGAAACGCGACAGCACAGCTGTCACTACGCCGATATAGTGTACAGTTCACGTATTTTTCAGAACGTCTCGCATTTGGAGAACGAGATCCACAAAGTCCTTATCCAATGGACAGAGGCTGAGCTGGTGAAGAAAAAGTACTTTTCCATCAGGTATAATGATCCATATAATATTTTGTATAATTAGTCTAAATGTACACTCTTCCTTGTCGTCAAAAATAAGAAATAAGAAAGCTCTGTATAAACTTCACCCACCCTATTTCACTACCTTGGGGTTGAATTTCTCAAAATACTCTCTTAGTGTTCACTTGCATCATCAAAGAAATGCCTGTGTAGCAAATATCAAGTTTCTAGGTATAGTAGTTCCGATTGTGCGTTGACATATCATATTTTGCCCTCTATATATGTATTTAAGATTTTTATTACAGAAATACATATAATCTTATCTTATTTATATTATAAATGCGAATGTTTGTATGTTTGTTACTCATTCACGCAAAAACTGCTGAACGGCACACATTGGCACACACATAGATGGTAGCTTGGATGAACACATAGGATAAGAATAAGAATAAGAATAGGATAGACTTTATCCCGAAAAAATGTTCCTATGGGATATAAATTTACGCGGGTGAAACCGCGGGGCGCAGCTATACATAAATAAATATCCATCATCTTGACGAGATTGAAACCCGCGACCCCTGGCGCAACATGCTCCGCTTATCCCAGCGCCACTGCGCCCGCCGGGCGTCAAAGCAAAGCAATTGTACGGACAGTCTTATTTCCTAAATGTATACCTTAATCTTCTAGACAAGCTCTTCTGGACGATTCTGTGAAGTTCGAAAGTTCCCTGACGCACGTAGAAGAGCTTATCAACAAACAAAAAGAAGAAATAAAGAAGTTGGAGGTAAGAACTGTACTATTTCGAAACGAAGAGTCGGAGCACCGCTGGTAAGGGACTATAGATGTTCGCATCACTGTATCATCGTCATCACTTTACGTCATGTCACGTTTACGCCAATTGACGAAGGCAACGCGGTAGTAGCATCACTTAGATAAGGCTTCTGTAAAGCTGTACTTTGACTTGTCCAACTCCCCCTATTAGGTCTTATACACGCTGCACGAAACGTAAAAAACATTCATCAACAACATTCAAGAGCAGGCAAATCTCCAAATTAAAAAAGGTGTAAATAAGTAGCTAGTTTTTAGCAATCGAAGTTTTTCTATGACTAATTTTCTGGCCCATGGAGATGGGAGGAGAAAGGAGAGTAACGCATCTGAATAGTATCGGATGTCTATGGACGCCGGTAGTCATGAAAATGTCTGCGACTGCTCCCTTACTCCCTACACCATAAAAAAAACCAACACCTGTAACTGTACTGTAGCACGTCATAACAATTTTGAGTATGTGCCTTAAAATTGTTATGAAGATGTGTTATCGTCCTATCTAACCTAAAAACCACACAAAACTCGACACCGTAGCCCCATTCCAGCACGTCCGCGAAGAGGCGGCGGAGATGCGTGTCCGAGCCAGCGCAGCAGCCGCTACCGAGTCGTCCCGTGCGCATGATGCCGAGCACGCACGCGCCACCGAGCGAGCGCACTTCGCGCAGCGCTTCGAGCAGAGGAGGAGGGAGCTGGAGAGATTGGAGAAGAGGATATTCCCACCGGCAGGCGAGTATAGCATAAGAGGGCTACTACTGACGTCTCTATTTGATTAAATACTTAAAGAGTGGTAAGCATGTACAACTATCAGGTACAGAAAATGTTCTTGGAGTTTTTATATATCTAATAACATTTTAAATTCGAGATGTTGGCGGAGACAGACTCCTACCACGATATGGTCATGTCATCTGCCGTAATCCGCCTATCAGAATAGGGAAATAAGCCGTCCGCCGTAGGCAAAATTCGGCTTGGCTTATATCAGCTAGTCCTGTTCATGGATAGTCTTCTATAAAGTGCCCACGAAATAGTTTTGAATAACAATTCGTTGATACCCTCGCAGCACGAGCGGTCCGCCAGGAGTCCACTCGCTCCACCGAAGCCGAGCCGACCACCGACGAGGGCCCGTCTGTCGCGCAAATGGAAGACATCTTCCAAAGGCTGATGAAGTTGACAGGTATGTTGTAACAGATTAGTCCTAAACACGCCATTGTTGGCTTTGAACCTAAGAACCCTAGTATCTAAACGACTGGTGATAGAACGCGACTTACAATTATTAAAAACAGGATTTATAAATCTACTATACTCAAAAAAAATACTAAGCATTATTATCCATGTAGACTGCGACATTACGGTATAAAAAAAGTCCACAGTGAATATTTATTCGGGAATTTCATATTCAGATCTAATGGAGGTTCCCCGGTCTCCTGTTACACATTTCTGTTCGTTTTCAAGAAATCACTCCCACAAAAAGTATCTTACAACCGAAAGAAAATAGCACATAAAAAATTTCAATCCAATGGAAATTTCCACGCGGCTTAACAATCCGTTGAAATATAAAAATTATAGTGCCATAAACATATCTGATCCCTTGGAGTATCCTTCAGTAGATGAGCTGTGACATTTATGATTAATAAACTTCAGCCCCATAATACATCCCATTAGGGGTTGAATGTCTAGAAATCCTTTCTTAGTTACCTACACAATGAAAGGAAGCCTTGTACAAAATTTCAAATTTCTAGGTACAGTAATTTCGGCTGGGCATTGATTATTATTAAGTCGCTCAGGTTTGCCTTTAGTACCTACCTACATATACATAGATTGCACATGCAATAATCAGCCAGTTTTGCCTTTTATATTTAGGTATATAGATTGCACAAAGATTATTTGATTAACGCCTTAAGTTCTACCTAGCTCTAACTTGAGAAGTGCACTGTCCGTTTCGTAACCCCAATCCACATCCAGTCCAAGTCCACTTCTCGTGTCTTCATCTTTTTTATAAAGGATCGTAATCAGACGTCTCAAATGGGTACAATACACGACCTCCGTTGTCCCAGGTGTGTCAGAGGCGGAGGAGGTGTTCGACCGGTTCCGAGCCCAGCGCGAGACCTGCAAGCGCCTCGGCTACCTGCAGCAGAGCACCGAGGAGGAGAAGCTTCGTCTGGAGGAGATGCAGGCGGCGCTCGTCGCCGACCTCGAGGGGTACAAGTTCATGGCCGTCAAGGACAAGGACGAGTAAGTGAAGTATACTTGACTGTAGTTTTGTAAGAGATAAAGGAAGGAGGAAGACCAGTGCTGGTAAAAATCGGCAAATAGTGAGTTGGGACCAATTTGTGATACTTAGAGGCTAGAGCTGATTAGGTAATAAGATATAAATGTATATTCATATATCACAAAAGAACTATTCTTTCTAAATAGTGCTGCTGGCTTGGCACGGTTGGCAGAGTTATGATAGCCATGCTGTCGTGCGTTGGGCAGTTTGGTAAGTCAGGTTGCCCACTGGGTGAAGATAAAAAGGCTTGTTCCCGCCGCTACTCCTTTGTCGTCAGGATCAATAGCGGCACCCACTGGCCCTTTGATATGACCCCAATTTAAACAAAAAAATAGGAGGAATAAGAAGTAATTCCAATTTAAAGGTAACGTGTCTAAACAACCTATGTTGTCCATAACGTCCCAAAAGGTAGAGCCTTTCTTCTTCTCGTTTGCCCTCTTCCATAACGAATATATTATGAAAGAATTTTCTTATTTCAGGGGCCAGGATAAAATCGAAGAGTTGAAAGCTGAAATGGAACAGAACGAGCAAAAGCTGGTGGAACTGAGAAGCAGTCTGGAAGAGCTGGAGAAATTCCTCTCGGAGATTTCCAAGCTATTGTACGACTTGTGCAAGATACTGGACGTAAGTAGTCCAGGTCTTGTGCATTATAGCCAAGTCTGGCTGCTACAGGCCGAGGATACAAGGACAGCAAATTTTGTCACACGACGTTGTTGAATATCCGCTATCTGTGAACACACTGCAGCCGGACCCCGGCATTACATTAGGTTTGATAAAGCTACAATCCTCTCACCAAAAAACTCCGATTCCTACCAAGGAAGATCTGAGAGACTAGTGAAATCAGAAAACATTTAAATTTCAATTGACAAGATAGCTTTGCATAATGAAATCACATATCGAACACATCAAAAATGCAAGGTCTTTGTTGTGATCAGGGGCGTAGCAACCGCCGCATCTCTCAAGTCAATTATACGTGCTTAAACATAAAAATATTTTTGTTTTGTGAGAAATCTTTACCCTTAATAA
>LUGF01038195.1:725547-737870 GCA_001625245.1 Calycopis cecrops
TAACAATCCAAACTTGTTTCTTCTTTCTACACTTACTCTCATCGTAGAAGGAGTCGAGGTTTCGAAAGACGCGACGCAGTGAATGGGTTGAAAGAAAATGCTAACGTATGTATTTCCTTATCCATTCATCATGTCCATATTTATATATTTTGGGGTAATAAGTTTTTACTACATGGCAACTCTCACAAAGCGCACACATGTTTTGCGGTTGTCAAAAAACTGGCTTCATTTGACTGTTGAGAACGCTCCGTCTATACTTTTTATTTAGTCTAAGACAAAAAATGATTTCCTGTCTCCTTAAAAATAGTTACTTGCTTCAAGACCAGCCAAAATTTCAGAGCAAATATTCAAAAAATATCCACTAGAGGTCTCACTAGTGAACGGGACCACACAACTGAAGTAAAACTTAATTATTGATTTAATACACAAATTCATTACCATTGTTACAATAATTATGTCATGGTCACGTCAAATGATATTTATTTTTTAAATACAAAAAAGATTCTCTTAAAAAATTTGAATTTGAATGACAACATCCGTTGGTCTCGCCCGATCAACACATTTTGTAACGCTCTCGCCAGCTTACTCCCCAAGTCAAGCGCGCGTAAAGAAGTTTTGCATCAAAAATATGCCTGATATTACAGACGAAAAAGACAATTTCTTTTACATGCGTACATTTTAGCACGTCCATCACGTACGTTACGTGCGTACACTTTTACGCACGTGCGTGCGCGCTCACCTCGAGTATGCCAGCGGAGGGCTCGGAGGCGTAGCCCTCCGCGTGGCCCGTGTCGTCCTCGTAGTCTGAGGACGAGGGGGAGTCGTCCGGGTCGTGAGGCCGCCGTACGGAGCACACCATCTGCGCCAGGTCCGTGAACGTGTAGCTGGAACGAGCGATGTCAGTGTTTAGTAAGTGGTAGTGCCATGCATGCATGCATGTAGCCGAATCGTGACGGCACGACCGGGTGGTATCTCCCGCGTACACGATACCGGCGTAAAGAGACTTCTGTGCTGTGGCGTTTCATGCGGGGTGTACGTTACCGGTGTCCCATGGAAAAGGGAGCAGGAAGGCGGGTACGCATCAGTATAGACACTTTGCGGACGTCTGTGTCCGCATCATATGTCTAAGTGCAGAGTTTGTGCGAACCCACTCTATTATCTCCTTGTCGTCGATGCTTATCTGCTAATTCATCTTTAAACTTCAAGTTAACTAGTCGCGATTCCATGCTAGTACTGAGTTTTAAATAAATAGGATTTCTTAAGACTAAACCCGAATCTTGCATGTACGTATGTGCGTACATGCGAGCGCACTCACTCTGCAAGCGCGGGTGGCACGTGCGGGCGCACGCTGCCGCTGACGCCGCTAACGCCGCCGCCGCCGCCGCGCCGCTGCCCCTCGAAGTACGCGCAGCCGTGCCGGTAGCCGACCTCGCGTATCTCATCGAAGGAACCGAACTGGAGCGTCTTGTACGCGTCTATTGGCGGCCGGATGTATTCGCAGTAGTCGGACTTCTTCACTTCCTGCACACGTTATAATTATACAATATATTCCATTTAAATATAAAGTAGATGTAACAGTTGTAACTGTAGGGATAATGTTGATTGAATAGCCAAATTTGGCATTTTCAAAAAGATGATTTTTCTCTTATATCCACTGGCATACGCGCGGGACATATTAAAACGCACAAGACCTCAAGAGTCACAACAACTCACGTTATATTTAATTGTAAAACTTACAACAAACATATATAACATATTGCTGACATAACATTAATAATAGTGGTTGTTTTTATTGTAAAGGTAACTAACCTCTAGTTGCCTGTTGCACGAGACATAGGCCAGTCTGCTCTGAATGTCCGGAAGATTGGGCACCTTCACCGGAGTAGTGAACGGGTTCCATCTGCAATAAAGTCACTTGAGTCAATTGCTATCGAATATCATACCTATACCATTGTGTAAATTCCTGATTATTAGATACGGCTTCCCAAACTTATTTGTACTGTGACTCTCTTGGGTCTTTGCCATTCAACTGCCAAACTCAACGCAGTCCCCAAAAAACTAACCTGTGAGAGGTTTTCAGGACGAATTGAACATTTATATTTTTATTAAATGAAAACAAATTAAAATCATAATCATTAAAATTAAAAAACAGATATATATCTAACTGGATACCTCCCAATGAGAATATCTTGTCGCATCGACATGTCGACACGCGAATCCCCTGGGTCACCAGGGCGTCGCGACGCACAGTTAGGAAAGCCCTGATGACCCAGCTTGTTTATACTGTCAAAAGCCTGGTATAGATCATTAAGTACTGCTTACTAAGCAAGCTAACATCAGCGTCTGTTGTGAGGCGCCCTTTTGTAAAATATGATCGTTTACTATATAATTGATGATCGGCTGGCGCATTAGTCACATAGCTTAGGTAAGTCGATATTGCACTTGTATGTACTTCTATAATATGTATGTACTTCTATAATATAAATACAGGGTTAGTTTTTGGTCATCAGCCAAATTTTCAGATTTGGTCCACAATCGATTATACATTCGATTTATGAAATAAAACAAATAAGAAAAATAATATAAAAAATATTTTTGTCCCGTACGAAAATAAATACCGTGTGGGTAACATAAGCGGGGCGGCGGCGGCCGCACGTAGTGGATACGAAACACAATCAGGTGTTGAGGTCAACACACTCTTCGGGTGCTAATGCGCGTAGGTACATTTACGGACCGTTTTAAATCGATGTTTATGTTACAAAATATTACAAATAAGCCGATAAAATTAAAACACACCCTTGAAATTATGTTTATTTCCTTATTTTTAAATATGGCCGGTGACCAAAGCTAACCCTGTATAGTTCCGTTGTCAGGTACCCGTAACACAATTTCTTACGGGTTAGGTTTACGAAATGCATGTAGTCTAGTCTATTACTTAGTTATAATTATAATATGTTCTTTAGGTCAGCACCCTGTACACGAGCTAACTCGTCAAAACCTTGGGCACCACCACCTTACCTTTTCCAGAGCAGCCACCATCCGGACAAGTCGTCACCATAGTTGGTGAGGTCCGTATCGTCCTGGGAGCCCACGTCGATGGCGAGGATGTGTTTGGCTCCCAGGGACCTCATCACGTCGGCTGGAATTGTGAATATTAATTTATATTTCGTTTTCGTTCTAATTTAATCACATAATACATAAATTTTATTTGGCCCCATATTTTAAAGACAGAGAGATGAATTTGTACTCTGAATTAATCTATCGGTATTTTTTTTGGACCTGAACTTATACTTTGGAAGAGAAGCCAAATAGAGCTTCATAAGAGTACTATGAGAGCTCGTAGGGTATCGAAACAGAATTAATAACCTCATTCTAAATATATTATATCGAATATTATGACGTCGAAATAATCACTTAATTGATTTCCTCTTTGTTTTAAGTGAGCCAGTCTTAAATTTTATTTGAACCATTTACGCTTTTGGCTCACGTAGATGTTTTTATAGTATAGGGGGGCAAACGAGCAGTCGGAGCCATTTTCATGACTACTGACGCCCATAGACATCAGCATCAAGGCTACAGATGCACTGCCCTCCTTTCTCCTCCCACCTCTACAGACCACAGATAATTAAATATCTTTGATAATATACGCCTCACTTTCCAATGGGCAATATGTAAATCACTTGCAAATTCAAGCAGGAATACTATGTAGATATTAATTATCTTTCTGGTATGCCAGGTTTAGACGGCGCTCATTGGCGTGATTGTGATTTTTGAACCATGCATTTATAGTTGGATTTTGTTACACGATAAAAACTTTATCCTAAATTAAGATTGGATTTACACGTATATTTATTTCATTTAGAGTCAAATGGCGAATGGGAGTTTGGGGTATTTTTTGTATTAAAACGTTTATCTATAGTATCTATATAATATGTCTGGTATGTATAATAATTGTACCTGGTACGTTGTTCACGTAGCATCCATCCAGGAGCAGGTGACCGTCGATGGGATCGCAGATGGGCGGGAAGATGCCCGCGATGCTCATCGACGCACGGCAGTACCTCCAGAGCTTCCCTAGCGTTTAAAACTGCCGTTCTCACATCTGACCTCATCCGGCCCGACGCGGTGTTGTCATTACTTACCTCCTTTGAGCCGAGTGTAAATATTATGTATGAATAGATCGAAGACCGAGATTGCGTGCAAAGAGTTAGACGCTGATGACGAAATAGAAAAGAGTGCAAAAGTTTCGATAAGAAATTGTGCAGTCAGGTAAATAGCGCATGTGACCCAAAAATATTTACACTCAGCCAATGTTCCGAACGCACGCGTTTGCCGCGACGCGATTGGCTGGCGCGCGCACGCGTCTTCAACGGTGCTCTGTGATTGGTTTACCTGGGAGATTGTTGACGTAACCGCCGTCCAATAGGAGGTGGCCGTCTACGGGATCGCAGAGGGGGGGCATGTACCCGCTGAGCGACATCGAAGCGCGAATGTATCGCCAGAGAGAACCTGCGGCGCCCATACCAATTAGACAGACTCTTGGGTCGCGCAGTGGCGTAAAGCTAGGTTTAGATTATGACTGTACACCATGATCAAGACTGATAGAGAAATCTCATTTTGACAGTTATTGCGACACTACAATTATATGGCAAGTCGAAATTTCGTGAAAACTGAATTTAATATCCGCTGCCGCAATCTATGTAATCTAAGCTTGGCATTACAGTAGTGACAAAACGGATGGCCCCAGTAGGAAGGGACCCCCATAGAACTGTAAGCACAGGAAGATCTTACATTCATTTGTTGGGCTACATGGTGTCCGGAGAGTGTCCCCATTAAATTTACCATGGTCCTCAAACAGGTACAGTTACGCCACCGGCACAACGCAAGATTCCAACATTATATAGCAACATTTTCATAAAAACCCATAAAACTGGTGCAAAACTGTGCAGTAACGTATATACAGGGTCACCATTATATTCTGTACAACATCATCCATGGAAAAGAAATAATGATAATGAGTTTGAAGCAAACCATTAGCCCGGTCTATAATACGTATTGATAAAGCATGCTGAATAATGATACCTAGAAGACATGGAAGAATATGTCGATAAACATCTAAACCATAAGGGGTTAGGTAAAGTCTATGCTAAATGTCAAAACTGGAGCAAAGATTAAAGATGTTCTTAATTTCGAAAACTTTTGATCTATTTCAAAAAGATTACAATATTTTGAAAACAAGAGCGATTAATTTTAAAAAGCTCTTAAACATTTAATTTGTTTTGAAAATTCGCAAAATGTTGAAAGCTTCATAAAATAGTTTTTTTTTTAATTTTGACAAGAACACAATTGTTTACTGTGTAGAAAGAAGCCCAAAAAGAATTTGATTTGGTAAAAATTATGGAAACACAAAACTCTGAAATAAAAACAACAAGATTTTATTTATAATTAAATTTCCATTATTTCATTAATGTTTGGACGAATTATTCGTTATGATAACACAGAAACGTAATGCAGAATATAGGCATGCTGGAGTTCATACACTTCATACAGATTCATTCACTACAAGGCAAGACAAGGAGGGTAACAGTTACTACAGTGACGAATGATTGGAAAGAATCAAAAATTATAAAAACTGAACCACACTCATGCATATTCATGACGATGATGGTATGTATAGTAAGATATCCAACCCGACATCTACGTAACGTACATTAAGGAGCTCCCAAAATTAGCATTATTGTAAACCAATCACAAGCGCTCGTCTTTTAAACTAATTAAAGTAATGACAACACTAAGCGAATGTCGGATTCGTAAAAATTGTAACACACATGGATAGATTGCTCACACAATCGGACACGGACGCACACATAAATGCAAGTGAGTGTGGTTATATAAAAAATAATAAAAAAATCACTGTAGCGGAATGCCTGGCGTCTAAAATCGTAGTCGTCTCACCATAGACACAAAATCGTATGATGGTTGGACGTCCGCCATATTGCTGTCAACTTGACGTTGACATTTCTGACTGGTCGCCAGTGTAAAAAAAATAAAATACATATGACAACCAAACAACATGCAATAAACGGACTGTAATGTTGGGATCAGGATTCTGTAGTCAAATGAAACATTGAAAGGGTTGTGTAGGGACGTATCCCTATGAACCTAAACTACTTAATTGTATTTTGTTTTATTGAGATAATTAAGGTTTCTTACCTTTTCCCATGTTTTACAACAAGGAGGAAGGTAAAATCTTAAAAAAATAAATATACCGAATGATGGGCATAAGATGTATGAATGTTGATGTAGCGGACAGACTGTCAACGTCAACTTCGTATAAAGTGGATACTTGTATGATACAGTTCGGATAGCTCAGGTCTCTGGCCTATTTTGTAGCCTGGTAATTTTCAAATGCACTGCAACAGATATACTAAAGTACTACACATAAACTCTACTTAAAAATAAAGGTAATTAATGAGTTACACTTGCCTACATATTTGGGATATGTTTACGTTTTTAATAAAACACAAAATTAGACTAACAGGGTAAATAGAAAATAATAAACTATTATAAAATTTATCTTAGGTTAGCTATATTAATAGGGTTGCCATCCGTCCGGGTTTCCCCGGATTTGTCCTAGTTTAGAGGGCTCCGGGGAGCGTCCGGGCGGGGTTTTATTTGTAGTCCGGATTTTGATTTGATTTTTGAATTATTGATTTGATTCAAAAAACTAAGACTAAAAATTTCATTTCATTTGAAAGAAATGTTTATGGTTACTGGAAGTATTTTTTTTAAGTTTGTAATTTAGTTTAAAATAGCATTAAAATAAACAATAATTGATTTATGACCATTAAAACTATATTTTATTCTTCTGAGTATATTTTTTTTTTTATGGTATAGGGGGGCAAACGAGCAGTTGTAGCCATTTTGATGCTACCGACGCCCATAGACATCTGCATAAAGACTATACAGATGCGCTGCCCCCCTTTCTCCTCCCACCTCCATGGGCCACCGGCTACTTACACACCGCACGAAACGCGACAGCACAGCTGTCACTTCACGCCGGTCTTGTGTAAGCGAGAGGTACCTCCCCGGTCGTGCCGGCCCAATTCGGCTGCATGCATGCATACAGCGTGGCACTACCTCTTACTAAATAAGTATCTTATGAAAAACACAATTTTCTAACGTCCGGGTTGGAAGCTCCGAAATCCGGAGTTCTTACGTGCCTTGTCCTGGTTGACAGTTTTTTGAGATGGGAAACCTAGCTATATACCTCTATATAATTTATAATTTCTAGAAACTATAAGAAATTAAATTCTGGAAAATTTGGAAATATTGGAATAGACTAATAAAATAAATAAATGAATTTCGCTTTTTATTTTTAATAAAAAAAATTAAAAAATAATGAATTTTTGAAATGTATTTTACCTGAGTAGAAACGGAGATTGGGTATGGAAATCATTTTAACGCATTCATATGTTACCATATAAAATATATCAATCTATACTTAAACCACGGAAGTAACGCAGTGGTAAAGTAACGAAGTTGACTACAGAACCCCAATGATTTGTCTCACATATTAGTAAAGCGTATGATATGTTAGTAGGGTGCACAAAGCGGACACAAATTAACTGAAAACAAGCAAATTTCTTGTCCATGAATGTGTTGTGTTATTTTATTGTTAATTTCAATGACATTTTACCATTTCAACTTAATATGTTGTTATGGTACCATGTGGACTTGTCTTATATATAAAATAGAACACAAAGCAGAATATGTGTAGAAGATAATAGAAGTATAAATATTAGCTTATGCTTTCTCAGGATCTTTCAGGAGTCATAGTTCCTAAAACATCAGCAGTGAATCATCATATTAGTTCAATTTTACACAAGTAACATACAGTTTGGCAAGCACGCTTTAAGTCTATGCATTTTCATTAACTTTGAAGATTTCATTTACACAATAAACACGGTGAATTAACCATGGCAAATATTCCATGATTTTTATAGATGCCATGGTATTATTCCAAACTGTAGGTTTATTGGTTGTAGTAAGATCAGTAGTGTGCGTTCTAATAATTTAAAATGTGACATGACCAGGAATCAACTGCTTTTGTATATCAATGGACGAACTAAGTTGTTAAAAACATGGAAGATCTCTTTAAAACAACAGACTGATGGGAATATCATCTGTAATTTAATTGCCTACAATTTACTTGTCTAATAATAGTGCGCATCACAGAATACGCATATCAAATAACTGTTAACCAACCAAAGTGTAATATTCTGCTCTGCGGTTTTAATTGCATAGTTATATAATGTTTATTTTTATTATTTTTAAGGCAACTAAAAATAGTAGAACTAAAAACAAAGCAGTGGAGCTTTTTTGTGTTAAAAAATATAGGTTAAATTGTGAAGTGCATCCCACAAAGTGCAAGAATTTAGTTTAGTTTGAACTTAACATTTACATTTAGTTATTTTCTTACAACTTAAAGTTACTAGAAAATGTAGGGTTGACATTAACCCATACTTGCTAGGGGTGTAACAGTTCGAATAGTTTAAACGTAATTTAAACACAAGCACGACTTAATTTTTTCACCCCGGTGCACGCATGTGCAGTGAGTGTAAATGTGGTGGGTGTTACATGTAACGAAATGTTGAGTAAACGTTGTAAATGTTATACCACTTTTATAAATGTTACAAATGTTACCAACACGTAAAATTAACAACGCGTAAGCTGAATAGTATTCAGCTGTATTTACAGTAGAATATCAGGCTGTCGCCTGAACTTACAATGCTAGCTAGATATTGCTATCAGCAGTAATGTCTCATATAAAAGTGGTATACAGATAAAGCCTGGTCACGAAGCAGATCAGTGTTCGTACGTAAACCTATGATTTATTACTATCACTCTCAATTCTAGGTTTAAATAATTTGCGCCGCTCACTCACGATTGTCAAGTGTGAGCGAGACGCACTATATAAACTCGATAGGGACAGCAAAAGGAGGCGAACGTACGAACTTCTTAATGGCCAACTCACACGTATCTCCCGGAAAGGGGATGTAACCATATCGCCTTTTCTTTTCGAGGCGAGGCAATTACGTTACGTTTCCAATTAGTGTGCGTTGCAGTATGGAGTTTCATACAAACAATACTGACCAGCTAGAGGCGATACGGTTACGTTCCCTTTTCGAGTTGATACGTGTGCGGTGATCATTACGCTTCGCGACCGAACTTTTGAGCATTTGCTTTACAAAACGCGTGAACGTAGCTGTACTCACCGTGCCGATGCACGCGCATGCAGCTCGAGCTAATATCCGTGGTGACCGTGAAGTACGGCAGCCAGAGGTCCTCGATATGAACCTCGCCGAAGGTCGCCTTGATGGTGGTGTTGAACTGCCGCCCGGAGAACATCGACGTGGCGGGGTAGGTCAGGTCCATTAACTGCTTCCCCCATTGGGTCATTTTCTGGAAGTTAATAAATGTTTATTAGTACATTTCTATGCGTTTTGGAAGTAAATCAATATTCGTTAATACAATTCTATGCCTAAATTTCTTTTCTGCAATTATTGACTATTAATGAAATATTGAAGATTGAGCAATAATTGAATGAAATTTTGTGCGATAATTTTTTTATTATGCAATTTAATAGGGTTATTGAAAAAAAAAATTATCGATTTTTTAATTATAATTTAAAACTTTATTATAAATAATTGTGATACTTAATGAAAAAATTTAAAAAAATTATATTTTTTAATCACAATAAGTGATTCAAAGTTGATAAGATTTAAAAAATAATCACGAGATTCTAAACGTGCCGTGATTGGTTGCTCGTTTGTGACGTCATAATGTTAAATGTTTTCAGAGTAGTATTGACTATCTGTAGCTTCTGTATGTATTTTACGTAAAAACTTTCGAAATAAAGTGCTAAAAACATAATTGTTAAAAAAAAATTAATCAATGATGTGTGACAAAGGATTTATAAAAGCAAATTCTGATAATATACCTAGTGTGGATATATTTATGATCACCGATTTCTTAAAAAATGATACTCGGTATGGCCGCGGAGGAAACGCAAATGGAGGGCCAAGGGGGCCCCTCAAATATCTACGCCGGTCACCGACACGGATGACCTTATGGAGACCGACCCGCCGACCCCAGCGCCGGTCGCGCCCAATGTGCAGGCCGCCATTCCCGCTGCACAACCAGCCCGCCGCCCAGCCGCCGCCAGCAGCGACCACCGCAGCAAGCGGCAGCCACCAAGACAGCGAAGCCGCCCCCACGCGTCCCCCACGCCGCGCCCCACGCCCTTCTCACACTGGCCACGGATTGTGGCCCCACGCCGGCCGCATCCTCAGCGATGGTATATCTGCTGTTAGTAGCGGTTGCCCGCTACTTACCGCGCTATCACGCGCACTTCCAAACATCCTCCTCTTCTTACAGGAGCTAATCACCTCCCCGCTGTTACTCGGCGCCTCCAATTGGGCTCCCTTTTAGCCCACAACGCCGGGATATCGCCCTTGTCACTACACTACTATAATAGTAGTGTCCGTGTAAATTGGCGATCCTGCCGTTTGTTCCTCTTCCCCCAGACGTGCGAGTTTATTTAATCAAACTCGCTCTGTCACCATCTTTCATATTACTGCTATGCAGCTACCCCCCTCTATATTTAAATGATACCATTCTTCCAGTCGCCCGCTCGTGAAGCAGTCTAACCCTAGCGTGAGAGCATATCGCACCTAGGTCGCTGGTCGCCATCTGCTAGGCTTTCACCGGGTCAACCGGTGATCTCACCCGGTATGGGCTGCCCCCNNNCCGTATTAACGGGGTGCGGAAGGTCCCACTCGCGGGGAGCTTAAAGCTCCGATCGAGTTTCCCCAGGCCCCTTGCGGGGCCTGAGAGACAGCTAATACACTTATGTAAAAATAGATAAATAAGGTAAAACTATGTAATGATAATTGTCTTATGTTATACTTATGTTTTTATGCATAAATAAAGTTTGAGGGGTGGCGAAAGTTGGAAAGGGCAGAGAATAAATGGTAGGGATAGAATTTTCGAATAAAAGATGGGCCCTCAGCCCATACTGGCACACTCTACTCCTCCGGGCCACCTGAAGAAACTTAAGAAGCAAGAAGCAAGAAGGAAAAAGTCAAGACTGCCCTGTAATTTTCTCCCCCAGTTCCGCCCTCTATCGCCCCTCAGTGTTACTGTTTTCAAGAACCGTGTTTTATTTAGTACGTGCACACCTACACCTATTGAAACGTCATCTACAGACCACTGTGCCACGTACGGCCAAAGGTGTGCCGTACATATTTTTTGTTGTATTTTTACACAATGGGACGAAACAAGCTCGATAGCTTTTGAGATTCGACATTTTTAGTAAATTTACCAATAGAATAACAATAATAACTAGATTTGATCAATTACAAATGTAAACAATGTATCAGTTGTATGTAATAATGAATAGGAATTGACATTGTGACGTCACATACGCTCGAGTATCGTTCGAGAATTGTCGGCGTGTTTTCGGTACTGAATTAAAAAATATATTTTTAATAAAAATAACTTTTTAATTATAACGAATATAAAAAAAATAAAAATAGTTTTGTTATACAGGGTTACAGGAAAAGTCGATGTAGATCCGTTAAGGGCGTGTAGTTAGCATCGTTTCTAACTGATTTGGTTATGAAACACCCTATCCTAAACCTAACCGTTTTCGAGATATTCGACTTTTATTTTTTTTTCATAAATTTGCCGAATTTTTAGATATTTAATTGTATAATATGAAATTTAGTAGTCAAAATCGAATTTTTTTTGGCTTGTTACAACCAGGACAAGATGCCTTATGACTTCAATAACCAAAATTGTAAGTAAATTAACTTAACAGGTCGTACTAAGCCATTGAAATTTAAAAAAAGTAATATTTATTTATTAAGTTTATTTTTCTTTAAAGAATATCCAAAAAAAATTGTATGGAGGATGTTCTGCAAATCTATTTTAAAATATCTACGTTTCATCAGCTATCCAACAAGGTATCACAATCAAGGGTTTTGTCAAAAATTATAGAAAAAACACTTAGTTGAAAGCACCCAGGTAGCAATTCTCGGTCCCCTGCCCATTGTCCTGTGAGTTGGTTCGGGGCGTGCAAGCGAGACAACTTACGATTTATGCAGGTATGAGTGAGAAAGATAATGGGAATGGGAGATTGCGAATGTGGATACAACATGCCCTATTGTTTGTTTGGTTGTTAGTCTGCTTATGTGATTCGTCCATGGTAGATGCGTTATCGTTTTGCTTTCTGTTTTCTGTTCGACTTGGCTGTGTTT
>LUGF01038195.1:745812-756884 GCA_001625245.1 Calycopis cecrops
TTAAAAATTTTACCTAAAGGTTTCATGGGTTACAAAATTACTAAAAAATATGTAAGAATTTGCTTACAATATGTAAGCAAATTCTTTTATTTTTACCCGTTTAATGTCAAAATTGTTCATTTTTTCAAACTAGAGCGCGCTATGTTCCACTTCAAGTGGTGCCTCAACCCGATCTAGAGATCGTGCTCGGCATAAAGCTCGGACGCATCCTATAGTGCAGGGGTTCCCAACCTTTTCTTGGCCAGGGAACGCTTTTATATCATTCTCGATAGCTGGGACCACAGAGTAGATATAATAAAAAAAAATATCTCTTCTCACTCACTGCAAGGCCACCTAAGGCCTTCCCGCCCGCTAAATTTAAATTTATTCGCGGACCATATTTTGGCTTCTGCGGACCACTGATTGGGAACCATTGCAGTGAGACCGAGTTGTACCATATGGAGCAATCTATAGTGCAGCTTGGTCTTAGTGTATCCATTGAATCACGATCACAGTCGCACTAATTTTTATCCACTGCCACAACGTAGCCATTCCAAGTCGGCGCTACGTGTGTGGACCTCGACGAACATATCGGTTCGATAACGTTGAAATACACTTCATCTAACATGCAAAACAACACCCAGTCGAAGAAAAATAACAAATATGTATGATGATCGAATGGAAAAGAAAACTTTTTATTTTTGTCCTGACCTATTGGTCCACTCAATGAACAGTTGACAGGGGTGAAATAAAATTGCTTCGTTTTTTTTTCAAAAAGCAATTTTTTGTACCAATATCACGATACTTTTTTTATGGTATAGAGGGGCAAACGAGCTTTCGGAGTCTTTTTCATGACTACAGACGCCCATAGACATCCGCATAGAGGCTAAACAGAATCGCTGCCCTCTTTTCTCCTCCCATCTACATGGACCACCGGCTACATACACACACCGCACGAAACGCGTCAGCACAGCTGTCACTTTACGCCGGTCTCGTGTAAGCGAGAGGTACCTCCATGGTCGTGCCGGCCAAATTTGTCTGCAGTGTGGTACTCTACCTCTTACTAAATGACCGATTTAACGTCTGTCTTCTGTCATTGTACATACAACATGGCTACACAACTGACGCTTAGTATTACAAATTGGCACTAAGAGGACAAACGACCTAGATGTCCCAAAGTCTACAACTGTGCGTTTCAGACGCAATTTCTTACCACGCACAACATCACTATGGAATCAGCTGCCACAGTCGGTATTTCCGAACCTATACGACCTGGAGTTTTTCAAGAAAGGAGCTTACTCTTACTTAAAAGGCCGGCAACGCGCCTGCAAAGCCTCGAGTTTTGCAGATGTCTATAGGTGGCGGTAGTCATCTACCATCTGCTCGTTTGCCCCTTAGCCTATAAAAAAAACGAGCAGTCGAAGCCTTAATAAAAATACTAATATCCTTCTAATTTTTGGAACAATGTATAAGCAACATCTTAGCCAATGCATATTTAAACTGTCACTTTGTCTCATATATCATTTGTAAAAAAATCAAGTTTCCTTATAATTCACTATTAGTTTGTTAAACATGAACTCAAGGAATATGTTAATGAATAAATAGAAATAGTTAAATTAAAACGAAATTTTTCAATTATTTTTTCTTCCGCAATGTAAGGAATGCGAAATAATTCCATATGATAAACATTGGCAAGCAATCTATTCTTCTATTAACGGCCGAATGGATTGTGTTCGCTTACAAAACCTACCGAATATATATTGTAGAAATATGACAGGCAAGTAGACTTCGTCGGTGAAAATGATATATCGACAGGATTAACTAACCACACAACACTAAGTGTGATATGAAATGGTATATTCGATACGAACAAACATTTCACACAACAAACCACACCATATATACCTGGACTATGTCGGGCTCGCCGGGTACAGTATAATAAAGCTTTGGGACATAAAAAAATATCATTAAATCATTAATGATACGTGGAAATGGTGCGGATCAACACTTGGGTGGTGAAAGAATTGGAAAAGTGAACTAAAAATACTGTACAGTACGCACAGGTTTTAAATAAGACCCTATTACTAGACCACTAACCGTATTAGGCAGACAGTTGTCGTTGTCACAGAAATTACATTTCTGTTGGCACTACAACAATAAATAAAAAATATACATAAAAATACAGGTCATAAATGAAACTAAATCCTGATATGCGCTTAGGTCACAGCTGATTTCATACTAACGGGTCTGTATACTTATGAAATGCAAGCCCATTCGTTTTACAGGACTTGTTTTTAGTTTATTCAACAATTTATTTACACTCAATACAATTTTCTTAATACGTCTTGCACTAATAATATTCCGTAGATTGTATAGCATTGACCTGGTTTGTATTTGCATTTACTTGGCCATACACAGACATACACATCAAATATGGTGATCGCGGTGAATCCACGAATCACTGGTCTTTCCTTGAGAATGAATGTCTACTATGATCTACGATACGTTATTGTTAGTGCTAGGCATAGATTTAGAATTGTTTTCACTACGTCAAAGATGTACAAAGCGTGGGACGAGATAGTCAAATTAAGTTCCAATCATCGGAAAAGAAAGGGGACAGTAGATGGAGTACATATGAGACAATTATTTTACGCGAGTAAGAGGCCATAGCGACCCGATTACATAATAATGACAAAGTCATGTATGTGTTTTTGTAGTAATTCTGACATTTGTCAAATACTTTTTTTGTCTCGCCTCTGTTCTGCCATTGTGTATCTTGTACATTCTAAATCTATGGCACTAGGCGTCGCACGCCTTTACGCTACGCCCTACGGCGTGGTACTGAAGTATAATAGGGATGGTGCTTCTAGACTTCCATGCCAACTAGTGGCTCATGGCTGAAATATGAACTTTTACCTGGCATATTAGCGTATGACGGTATTAATAAACACTGAAATATAATACGAAAATAATTTCAGTATTAAATGGCAATATGACATTGTCATTATTTGTATTTAGTGCCTCAAATTAACATTAGAACAGCTAAAGTTGCTGCCTTTATGTTTATTACACGATCCCTATATAGAGCAATTTTGAAACCAGCAAGCTCTCAGATTCTATATTGCAATCATCTTTTACAAAAACATTTGTACGACTTTTCGTAATTCGGATTTTTTTTCATCAAAAATAAATATGAATAAAATGTTTCGCCCGAGCGTTATAAGTGCGTCGTATAATTACATAACATAAGGCCAACAAATCCATAGCAAAGAGTCTCGCGTCTCGAAGTGCCGTTTCATACGAATGAAACCTACACATGGCACAGTAAGTACATCTAAAACATAAAAAATCATTTAAAATGTTTTTGTTTATAATTTTAGCTATCTAAGAGCTACTTGGTGTTTTACAAATACCGCTGTATAATATACTATCTTAGGCATCTAGCTGTCACATGTCATGTAACAGTGACATTTATCCCTTAGCACCTGTCCAGATTAAGCGTTTCAACTCATACGCAAGCGCTCGCGCGTCGCCAAGAATACTGCAGCTACATATTATGTCACGTCCAAATGCGTCTATCATTCGCGCGTACAACGCGCAAGCTGTCGGCGTGTCGAAATACTCGAGCGCCGTTGTTGCGTCCAGAACTAAAACGCTAAATCTAGGTAGGCTCTTACGAGCGTCGGTGACTACCACAAAGCCCTATCCCTCTCTCCTCTTCCCCCTGCCTCGTACCTTGTGGCTCTCCTCCTTCATGATGTAGGTCCCGGCGGGCAGGTCGCGCAACTGCACACTAACCCTGATGAGGATGTTGTTCTCGAGCCCCCGCTCCTCCCCCCCTGTACCTTGTGGCTCTCCTCCGTCATGATGTAGGTCCTGGCGGTCAGGACGCGCACCTGCACGGCGTCCTTGATGAGGCCGTCGTTCTCGAGCCCCCGCTCCTCCCCCCTGTACCTTGTGGCTCTCCTCCTTCATGATGTAGGTCCCGGTGGGCAGGTCGCGCACCTGCACGCTGTCCCTGATGAGGCCGTCGTTCTCGAGCCCCCGCTCCTCCCCCCCTGTACCTTGTGGCTCTCCTCCTTCATGATGTAGGTGCCGGCGGGCAGGTCGCGCACCTGCACGGCGTCCCTGATGAGGCCGTCGTTGTCGAGCCCCCGCTCCTCCCCCCTGTACCTTGTGGCTCTCCTCCTTCATGATGTAGGTGCCGGCGGGCAGGTCGCGCACCTGCACGGCGTCCCTGATGAGGCCGTCGTTGTCGAGCCCCCGCTCCTCCCCCCTGTACCTTGTGGCTCTCCTCCTTCATGATGTAGGTGCCGGCGGGCAGGTCGCGCACCTGCACCGAGCCCCCGCTCCTCCCCCCTGTACCTTGTGGCTCTCCTCCTTCATGATGTAGGTGCCGGCGGGCAGGTCGCGCACCTGCACGCTGCCTTTAATAAAGGTGTCGTTCTCCAGCCCAAGCTCCTTCACGAACGCCTCCGTAGCTATCTTCACCAGCGCCTGCAACAGTTGATTCATTATTGAAAACTGACTAATAGATAAGGTAAGAGTGCCACGATCGGGGAGGTACCTCTCCGGGGAGGATTAGAGACGCGTTTCGTGCTGGGTGTAAGTGTCCTGAGACCCATACAGGGAGGAGGAGAAAGTGGAGAAAGGAGGCGACGCATAGCCATGAAAAATGTCTCCGACTGCTCGTTTAGCCCTTCTACTATTTAAAAAAAGTTTTGAACATAACGAAAATGTACGTTGGTATATGTCAATAGGTATGTATAATACATATATGTTGGTAATCACACTTTCACACTATATTATAAATGTGAAAGTTTCTTTGTTTAGTATGTTTGGATGTTTCGTATGTTCGTTTGTTCGTCAATCACGCCGAAACTACTGAACGGATTTTGATAAAATTTGTTATACAGATAGGGTATTAGCCGACTTAGATTATAGGACTTTTTATCCCCTGGGATAAAGCAGGAATCGTGAGGTTACCGAATGCTACCTGAGGAAAGTTGTGAGATTTCAAATTTTGTCAATCCCTTAGAAAATCATATGTAGTGAGTTTTTAGAAATTTTATCTGTATCTCTGTATGTATGTCCGGGCTAAACTCAAAAAGTACTGCATAGATTTACTTCAAATTTTGCATGAATATTACTAACAGGTCGGGTCAACATATAGGCTACATATATATATACATATATATATATATATTATCACGCAATCACCTATGGGGGAGGAGCTGTGAATCTTTCAATCAGAAGAATTGAGAACCTCCATTTTTGAAGTCCGAAATCCACGCAGGCGAAGCTGCGCGCGGGAGCTAGTTGTATATATTTGTAAATGTATGTTGTTATGTAATACGTGTGCAGAAACCCACCAGCTCATCCAAATTGTCGTTGGCGTGTGTGTACTTCTTGGAGTTGGACTCCTTGCCCCGCTGGGAGGGGATCGGCTGCACGTCCGGCTGCTGCTAGAAGTGAGAAGCAATGTTCAAGAACAACAACAAACATCCTCACAACAGTTGTCTAACGGGGTAGGACAGAATACATATGACGATCCTTACACATCATTAACAACAATTTAGTAAAAGGTGCCATGCCGTATTGCACCCAAATTGGATGTTTTCTATCACTCAAACGTTGCCGGCATAAAGTGACAGCTGTGTGCGAGTTTCCGCTGGCCCATGGAGGGTGGAAAAAAAAGGATGGCAGCGTATGAATAATCTCTATGCGGATGTCTATGGACGTTCTGTAGTCAAGAGAATGGCACGAAAAAAGCCGAAACCAATGCAGGACCACAGCAGTATGTCAACACTCCCTGCCTATACACACACTTAATCCTTTTTTTGTACTAGATTAAGCAGTAAAAAAATGATAACATTACCATGCTACACGGTGGCATGCAGGGCTTGCAACTTTAAAGTTTATTAGGTGTCTTAACACTCTCCTCGCCTATTTTCGAGGAACCGTCCAACTTTTTAACATTCATACTGAACATGTTAGAAATTAAAATTAATTACATCGTAGCAAAATTTTCCTCGCTTTATTACGAAGAGGTGAAAAATTCCTCGCTTTATTTAGAGAAACTTATACGACGTCAGAAACCCGCGACACGAAACTGTTAAGTTGATAAGTCGTCTCCTCGCCTTATTTTGAGGAGTACGTTCACCTACCTGCGGCACGTTGGACGTGAGGTCCGGCACCATGTCCGGCTTGCACATTCGAGGAATTTGGCTGGGTGACGACGCCTGCGTAGTGTTCTCCTGTGATGGGTGTAATGGTATTTATATGTGGGACAAAACATGTTAGTACGAGACGGACGGAAAAAAATGATCCTCGCTTTATTTCCAGGAGGCCCAAATTTGCTCGCTTAATGCCGAGGAGGTGCAAATATCCTCGCTTTATTTCGAGGAGTGGAGGTAAAAATTAAGGAGTTCTTAATTTTTACCTCCACGAAATAATAATTTATTTCGTGGAGGTAAAAATTACCTCGCTTTATTTCGAGGAGATTTAAATTCCGTCGCTTTATGTCGAGGAGATTTAAACTCCCTCACTTTTTTTCGTGGAGGTCCAAATTCCCTCGCTTTATTTGGATGAGATTTAAATTCCGTCGCTTTATGTCGAGGAGATTTAAACTCCCTCGCTTTATTTCGTGGAGGTTCAAATTCCCTCGCTTTATTTCGAGGAGATTTAAATTCCGTCGCTTTATGTCGAAAAGATTTAAACTCCCTGGCTTTATTTCGTGGAGGTCCAAATTCCCTCGCTTTATTTCGAGGAGATTTAAATTCCGTCGCTTTATGTCGAAGAGATTTAAACTCCCTCGCTTTATTTCGTGGAGGTCCAAATTCCCTCGCTTTATTTCGATGAGATTTAAATTCCGTCGCTTTATGTCGAGGAGATTTAAACTCCCTCGCTTTATTTCGGGGAGGTCAAAATTTCGTCGCTTTATTTCGAGGATATCCAATTTTCTCGATTTATTTCGAGAAACTTCTAAGACATATAGGGCTGACTGTCAGCTAGTATTTAAATCGAAAAAGTACCTGACACTACATTGTGACAGTGGTCCGACAGTTTGGTCGTCTAGACACAATGTGTTAAATTTCCCGCGCCTTATTTTCAATATACTATAAATTATAGAAAATATCTATAATACAGGTCAGTGTAAATTGACATACACGTAAAATATTATTTGTTACTAACAAACTCTATGTACAAATCGGTTGTTAACATCAAAAACATCACAAGACACTCTACTTACATATACCATCACCAAACATGACGTTTACATAATCAATCAAAACATCACAAAACTACTTAGGGGTCGGTCAAGTACTACGTAAGCATTGAAGGGTTGTGAGGGGCATTCGCTTTGCTTATTTCTTTGCAAATTCAAGTTATAAATTCACAGTTTCTGCTGACAAGGAGGGTGAAGGGTTAGGAAATACAAGAAATCTGCTTACGTAATGCTTGAATGATCCCATATGGGACGTTCACATAATTAACCAAAAGCATATGGGAGTGCATCAGATGTGCTCACCAGATGTTCCGTGAGGTTCTTGTCGGAGGGGTGAGGGGTGAGGTCCGCCATCGGCTTGCTCTTGCCCGGGGACGATGCCACGTTCGCCGGCCGCCGACGCTCGCGACCCTGCCACGGGAAGTTGGATATAGCGGTGCCGTCTTAAGGCGGCAATAACTAATTAAAATGCCGCTAAATATAAAAAATACCGAATCCAAAGTAAAAGTTATCCTATCTAGAGATAACGGCATATCTCGATAGATGCCGGCTGCACGGACAAAAGTGGAAGCAAAAGTGCGTCACAAGCTATGGCTTGATAGTCTAGGCCGATTGTGTTGATCCGCCTAGGCTTGTCACGCATCTGTCATCGGCCAATGCGTCCGCTAAACACGGAAAATATTACGCATTAGCACGTAAAACCAGTGAATAGACTTCACAGACAATATTTTTTTTTATTTATTGTTAGATATTCCACCTATGTTTAGCCATAACATAACGTAATATAACAAAACGTTGCACTGCGACAGACTGCCAGACAAATCGAATAGTTGTGACAGAAGGCAGGCCTTAGCTATCAACTGTCTGCCACAGAATGTGCTTTTTCTACCTCGGTGATACATGTTTATCTACATTTTTTTTATAATATGAGTACTATGAAGGTTTCGTACCGGGTTGACGAGCTCCGCGCTGAGGCCGAGGTACTGGTGCAGCGCCGTGAACGTCACCCGCTGCAGACGCACCATGATTATCTGCAGACACAATACGGAGTTATTATCATACTACCAAATTTGTGTCTCTTAAAGTAAGCTTCACGAGAAGCTATAAATTAAGTAAACAAACGTTTAGGAGTTCACAACATTTGGTTTAAGGGAAAGAAGTATTTAGATATGAAACAATTATACGTATTCGAAACTCGAATGACGCGCTTATTTCAAAATGGCGAACCGATGGTTTGCACACCCGGCGACCGGCGCGTCCCCGTACCAAGAAACACAAACAACAGTCGTTAAATATGATCCGACTAAATTAAATAGGTTGTTACTTCCATATAACCCGTCTATATTTTTATTTCGATTGAACATGGTCGGTTCATTATTGTTTCGCAGTTAAAATGTTTACTTAGTAAAAGATGTTTGTTTACATAATTTATAGCTTCACGTGACGGGTATTTTAGAAAGCCGTACAAACTGGTATCGACTTTATATTAACCTAAATAATGTTAACATAATTTGATGTCAAGTGTTGCTCTTTCTCCCTTTTTTTTGACGACTTTTGACGTATGCACTCATTTCAAACTATTTTTAAAATTTTAATTTTATTGTTTGTACATTTTCAAGTCTATGCTCAAAGTAATACCTATTATAATAAAAAAATATTACCTGTATAACTCGTACAAAGATATCAGGATACTCTTTAAACACCTCTTGGAATGCCCTCATAGGTAACTTTATTACCTGCGAGTCTTCAAGAGCTTTGGCGTTTACCGTCTTATACGGTTGCGAATGACCCTAAAATTGTACAAAATTCTATTAAAAACACATAAAACAATACAGACATCTATAAACCAGATAAAAAGTCCCAGATATACCGTAAGAGGAACACCAAAGAAGATAAGAAACGGGCGTGGCCTAAAATTGACCACGCCCCATACACTCGGTTATCCGTGTAAGCACATTTCATAGATACGAAAATCTTATTAAAATGCCACCATAAAACCATAATTGTTATAAGGGAGGAGCCTAAAGTGACCATTTCCATAAACTAGCATATATTGGAACTTATATAAAAATGTATGCACTTAAAATTAACTGTGAGAAGAGATCTCTAAGGAATACGGAACCCTCAACCCTGAATCAATACGCAACATGGCAATACTAAACCTCCTGCAACGAACGACCACGGAGGAATTTTTTGCGAACGAGACTCCAGCCAGCACTCTGAAAATATTTACTCGTGAAAAAAATCAGTGGAAAAAAATGTCCAATAAAAACAAAAAAAATATGTACAATAGAGGAAATGGTGCAAGTTTTTAAAACGGTGTAAAAAAAACAGTGTTCAAAAAAAAATCATAATGTGAAATAATTTAAAACCAAAGTGCATATTTTAAATCAAATTAATCAAAATGTGAATATAAGTACATAAAATAATCAAAATGTGCATTAAAAAATCAGTGCAAAATTTTAAAAAAAATGCTGCTTTTGTATAACAAAAGCAAATATTCAAAATAGCAGATGGCATAAAATTCCAACTCAGGTGTCGCAGTTTTGAGAAATTCAGAGACCCCTAAGCAAATTTAATGAGATAAAAGAAAGAAATTAAAGAAGTTATACCTTATGTATAAAGAATCAAATCAAAACAAACCCGAAAACTACATTAAAATAGAACGTAGAAATATGTGTCATTTAACACAACACTAAAGATACTAAAGAAGCAATACACGCAACCAAAGAAACTGCAAAATGCAGATTAGCTCGAATCGCCTAAAAGGAGTCTATATAATGCATCCCTTGTTATTTTAGAAGAGGCGTTAGGCAAGGAAAATTATTATATAATTTGGTGTCAGTAAACAAGGCATACGTAGCACAGCAAAGTGGAGCTACGTTAATCTCGTGGCAGCTACGCGGCGCATATAGAATTAATTCTTTCTTATTTATAACTAGCTTTTGCCCGCAACTTCGCGCGCGTTAATTTCGACGTTATTAAAAAAATCTTCCTCTTGAATCACTCTATCTAATAAAAAAAAACCATCAAAATCTGTTGCGTAATTGTAAAGATCTAAGCAATCAGACACACAGACGGCGGAAAGCAACTTTGTTTTATACTATATAGTGATAGTGATACATCTAACCAAAATGCCAAATTTCATTCAATTCAATTCAATGCGTATTTGCATGAAAAAGTAATAAACACACACACAAACTTTCCCATTCACATATATCACATTGAAACGTGAAACTATCTTATCAACTACAGTTTAGACAAATTTCATATAATTAAATTTATTAAAGACGTCATAAAATAAAATATAACTTATTTGATTCAAAATAAGGAATTTAATTAAATAAAGACAAAATTGAAAAATTTATTTGGAATTAATTGAAAATAATTACGATTTCTTTTTCTCCTAAACTGTTGCTACCAAATATAGCATACTCAGCCCTGCTTAACACGCATTTACATTCTTACCAGGGCCGGATCTCACGATATAAATATAAAAAAAAAAATTTTCTAGCATTAACCTCACCACCGAAGCTCTTACCGTCAGCACATCCGTGAAGCTGAGCAGCGAGGTCACGCTCTCACCCACTCGCACTATCTTCAGCGACAGGCTGCCGCCGTCAGGGTTGGTGATGTACACGTTCACACGCCCCGTCTGAACCACGTATACATTCTCATCCGTGTCGCCTGAAACATTTGAGGAGAATTTTACGATCAGATTCGGAGACATCCATACTAATATTATAAAGAGGAAGCCTTTGTATTTTTGTATTTTTGTTTGTATTGAATAGGCTCAAAAACTACTGGACCGATTTCAAAATTTCTTTTACCATTACCTAGAGGGATTCTTCCGAATCCGTATAGG
>LUGF01038195.1:775963-804359 GCA_001625245.1 Calycopis cecrops
TAAGACAGTAAGAGTTATATAGGTGATACAATTCTTTAGCACCTATAACTACTAATGTGATAAAATTGTATCAATAGTTAATTTGTGATCCTTTTATGGAACTCACAGCATATGAGTTGAAACACGCCCTATTGTTTATAATTTATTTTAACTAAGTACAACCCCTAATTATCGAAACGTCTTTGCTATTTCAATGACTGTTTTGTATACTATTTAATAATTATTACAAATAATATTTCATACCATAGCTATTATTTTAGTCTAGTCTTTTAATAGCACGCTCCTTAGATCCGTTTTACTTATATGTATAACGCTTGAGTCATAAGTGTGCAATATTACGGTACCTCCAGGGTAAGACTGAGACGGTTATGCTTTGTATAGGTATATTCTTGTCTTATAATGGGGAACATTTCATTTAACTTAATTCTGGCAAACTATCCTTTAATATGATTGTTTTAAAACATAATGAAATATTAATATTATAAAAATATATTTTTTTTAGTCGCTGCTGTGGAACTAGGATCAGAGTAGAAATGTCTAATGGTAGAACAAGACGTGATCGCAGATATTCCAGGTATGCTTTACTTTTATATCTAGTTTTGTTTTTTTTTTCTTTTAAGATATCATCACATTTTTTTATCTTAAAGAATTTGTAAATTTATGAAAGTGGCAAAAATAAATGTTAACTGCTCAAATTAAATGTGCTGATTTCAATGCTTGTCAATTTTGAAATGTATTTTAAATTTATGATTTTTTAATACAAATAAATATAGATTATTTAGTTTTAAATTTGTTAAGGAGAAATTAAATGTGGTGGGTGTTGGAACGTTTACAGGTCCATTTTATCAACAAACCACCAACACACCAACGACCTCACCACATCTCTTCACCACAACTACGGCTTCTTTATCGATAAGACATCCGCAATCGCCGCTCGCCACAACACCCCGCTCAACTTCTGCGATCGGCTCTCCAAATTTCTACGCGCAGCTGAAGTCTACACCAACTGCGTCCTATCAATCCTTTTAACATCCGTTACCTAATCCTAATCCGATACTAAACCTGGACCTGGTTTTTAATAAAGTGAGCCAAATAGCATAGGAACCTAAGAAAATCCTGAACTCTGACTGCACACACTCGTCGTCACCAAGGCACTGAAATTGAAATTTAAGGACCTCAACTACTAGCGTGTTTGCATTTTGTCCTCAAACTTCCGGTTAATGCCATCATTGCAAGATAATGTTGAAACTCGCTCCGCCTCCGCCACGGTTATCAAACTCCCTTCGGCCTCAAAGCAGACCTCACAACGTTCAACGACCTACAGGCTCACCAAGTCTCGGTACTTTTTGAATCCTATACTTAGCACTGCCTTACCTTATATAATTTTCATACATCTAGCACTAGTTAAGCATTTGGCGCAGGTTTCGGAGAGTAAATATGATATTACATTAAAACTAGTAGTATAATTAATAATATTCAAAAATTATTCTTTACTTTGTTTAATAAAAATTTTGTATAAATATGGTGCACACGCCCTAATGCAACATAGTTGATTACTATGAATACTAGATCTGAGGCTGTGAAAATAATTTGTGTATTTTAATATACTTAGTACAATAGAGAATCCATTAATATTCATCATTATGTATAATATTTAAGTTTTGTAGGTATATTTTTTTGCCAAGATATAAAACGCATAAATGATAATTTCTTGTCGTGATTGCGTCGACAGATCTCGCAGCCGTAGTCCAAGGCGCCGGTCCTACTCGCGAGGCAGGTCGTTGTCTCCGCGACGATCGCCCTCAGTACGGCGTCGGTCGCCGTCTGTTCGGCGCTCCCGATCACGCGACCGTCGCAGCCGTTCTGATAGCAAGACCAGGTACATAAGTCCCGAGAAAAGCCCGTACCGTCGATCGAAATCGCCATCACCACACCGGTCGCGGTCGAAGGATCGCACCAGCAGATCAGCCAGTCGAAACAGGTAACTTGTGTTTAAGGCTTCTTTATCTCGGACTGTCTTAACGATACTAGTTTTGCAACCGAGTACTATCCACAAATGGAATTAGCTCAACGCAACATTTAAGCACCATGACAGGTATATTTATGAAGCGATATAAGAGTAACATAGATGCTACAACAAAAAATTATTTCACTTACTAAAAAATATTCCTATTTTACAGATACTAAACAAAACGGTGAACTGAGGTTGGAACTTTTATGTGGTGTGAAATAAGTGAATTTGTGTAAGTGATTGTATAGACTTAGATTTAATCTCATGTACAATTCAACAATGTAAGTTGATTAGGTTTTCACTAGATTTTATTAATTTAAGATTTGATCAATATTGCAGCTAAATTGTGATTAAGTTGCAAAAATTTTGTATAGAACAATTTATCTTTCTGATAGATATTATATTTCATTATGAATTTTAAGTACATCTTTTGTAGTAAATTATTACTTTAAGATTAAATACACTTGTAACTTTTATAAGTCTCGCCTTTTCTTTAACCCAATGATATAATTTCGACCACTGGTCTTACGCAAATGATACTAACGTTCAGGAATCAGTTTAAATCTTTAAAATTGACTATTTCATATCAACCAGTTTAAATTAATTTACCTAAATTTTTGTAGATATTGTTTAATATTTTTTAGGAATCCAGTAATTTGAGATGTGCTCAACTTACTGTTGAATTTTGCATTAAAGACTGTCATTTGTAAAACATCAGCAGAGAGCTCTGTTATGGATAGCATCTTTTACATTTGTAACATTTGTTGCATGACTTTAGACATAGGTACTCAATAAATTATTTTTCAATACTGTATTACAATTAATTTGTAAAATTCGCGCATATGGACAGCCGGTAGACCTCATTCTCCTCGCATCACCCAGCCACACCTGACACAGACATTATTGATCTTATCTTAAATAATTATACGACGCACTTATAACGCTCGGGGGAAAAATTTAATTCGTATGAAAATAGGTAATTATAAAAGATCGTAGAACAAATGTTAAAAGTGCTATCTATACCAGAGAGCTTGGTGGTGTTTTAAAATAACTGTATATGCAGCAGAGTTAGTAAAATAAAATTCTGGATTCTGGGGTTATGAAATGCATGTGACAGTATAGAAATATAGACTGTTACGGCCAATTTTCTAATACCATTGCTCATATTATGAAATGAGCCTATAATAATGTCGTCCTAGCCGATTTCCGCTACGGCGGCCATCTATACATATACACGTGCCATCTGCGCAGGACATATTATAGTGCACAAGTGTGCGCGCAAACACATGTGCACTCTCTATTCCCTCATTCTCATATTCCGATGGGACGGCAATCCGACACGACCGGTGAGAAATTAGGCGCAGGACCTACGGCTTAACGTGCTCTCCGAGGCACGGGGGTGTAACAGCGCCAACTTCCTTACTCCGGACTGTTATTAAAAATTGAAAAATCCCAATAACAATTTTCGGTCCGACCCGGGATTCGAACCCGGGACCTCACGTCTGTGGTTGAACACGCTTACCACTAGACCACGAGGCAGTCAAATGAGCCTATACCCAGTAGTTGAACAATCCAAATTCTGGTTAAACAACATTGTAACATTAAATAAAACAAATGTACTAAAAATATATTAAATCCTATATTGTTCAATATAAAATACATGTCCTGAATACTCTATATACATTAAAATTGTAACACATCAACTAACTTTCTCATGTTTTAGAGAAACAGGCCTTTGCTGTCTAGCAGAGAAAAAGTCGAAATAGAAATATGTACCGACTGCAACAAAAATACTTCCGAAAATATGCATCATAGTCAGATTGTTTTTGAAAAATATAGAAGACACAATGAGCGACACAAACTTTCTTAGGGTCAGAATGAAGGTTACAGTCATAGATGTCTCTTTCGCTGCTAGTTCGTGGACAGACTGTGCACAAAAGAATTGTGATATGATATTAATAATTATTACAAACCAAAGATCACTAGTCAGATTAAATGTAATATTTTTAAGTTCTGGTGCAATACTTAGAAATAGTGGCAGTGGGAGAGCATGAGTGAAGAACAGCATCTGTAAAATGAAATACTTTCATTAGCTATTTAATAATCTTGCTGTATGATGACTGTTGGTAAAAATAATGTTCAAAAATTGATGATTGATGATGACTAGACGCGTAGAGTTCCGATAACTAACAAGTTTATAAAGAAAAAATAACATGCCAACTGCTAGTCGAACTCGCGCATGTGAGTCGTACCCATTTTCTATAAAAATAACTTTGTTTTTCATAGCGTTTGAATGAATAACAAAGATGTATTTACGTTTTTAGAATACATAATATTATTTCTTAAAAACGAATAATGCCATTTTGCTCAAACCAATTTTCGTTGAAAGTTTTAATAGAGATCTACAGCATATATTTTTTTTAGATTTCTCACTCTCTTCAAATTAGGGGAGGGACACTAATTTCTCCACTTTGGAAGCGTCTATCTTTCAAACAATTGATTTCGACGAAAAATGGTTTTAGTACCAGACCTATTCATAGACAAGCAGTTCACAGTATACATCAACGTACAAAGTTTCAACTACGTATGCTCAATAGTTTAAAAAAAAATTGCTGTGACATACAGGCGGACGAACATGATGATGAATCTATAAGGGTTTTGTTTTTGCCATTTGGCTACGGAACCATAAAAAACCTAAAATAAGTATTGAAAAATCCACAAAATTTACTAGCAAAAACATTTTATGAGAGAGGTGGTCAGTAAAGTTCACTTGCAGTTAATTCTCAGAATGGACTAATGGAGTATTGCTATTCACAATAACCATTGAAGGACTAAATAGTTTTTGTAGGGAATCAATGATTCTAATGGGTATGGGTGTTTGAAGAAAACTCCTCACTGATTCATTAGATCATGCTGATGTAAAATGAACGAAAAATTTAAGACTTGCCTCCTGTGTATGCTTTCCAAATTTATTAAATAAAATTTCTTGTTGGAGTCCTGTCAATGATCCAATGACAAGCATTGCCACTAGTATGGTCACACCTAAACACCAATTTAGGAAAACCCCATTTTTATCTTCAACTACAGTTGCTCCACCGTATGTTGCTAAAATAACACCCACAGTAATAACTATTGATCCAATAATAGCATTTGTTCTTGGACGCTTTCTCTTTACACACCACGAAACTAACATACTGGCTGGTGATGACGCGGATCTGGAATTTTCAATAAAATATGATAGGGCGTCTCTGCCTAGTTACATTGGTTCTCATCATTCTAATTTAACATACCTCATACCTACATCCATTATGATAAATTTTATGTTACAGTGTAAACTCTTTATAATCAAGGGATCAAGTTTTTTTTTATTATTATAGAGTTATCTATAAATAATTATAATAAAATCATAGGAAAGTTAAAACTAAGTTAAAGTGAATATTCTTTTAAACAATAACTGGGTGTGATCTACAGTCGCTATCAAGGCAAAAATATAGTTTTTAGAATTTTTGTCTGTATGTATGTCCGGGCTAAACTCAAAAAGTACTGCATGGATTTACTTAAAATTTTGCATGAATATTACTAACAGGCCGGGTCAAAATATAGGCTACATATTTATCACACTGTCACTTTCATTTTTGAATTCCGAAATCCATGCTGGCGAAAAAAGAAATACCCAATCAATGTTATTTTTAGTTTATGTTATAGTTGGTTTATGACTCGTTATGATAGTTACCTAGTGTTCGCTTCAAGTTACATTTCTTTCATGAAAACAAAGCGCAATCATAAATGTTACATATGTTTCGAGGCAATTTAGAATAGCAAAAGTAAGAGAGCCTCAAACTTATTTGTAACCTTATAAAATAACAAATCATAGTATGTACGTATGCACATAGCAACAGAGAATTATGTCCAAAAAGAGTTTATTAATATGTAGGTTTTAAAGCAAAACAACAAAAATTTTGCTTACTTCTACACTATAGAGAGTTCATGGATAAAGAGAATTACGCTAATTATTATTAATTACGTATATAGAGTTTATACTGTATACTAATTTAAGGTTGACTTGACTTAATATTTGTAATCCAAAATATGTCTGAGCCATTTAGTTCAATCTCCAGCGCCTTCAGCTGAGGATGACAATATAATATACATAGAGCTGAATTATATACAGTGTAAACTCTTTATAACGATAAACTCCCTATAAGGTAGAAGCGAGCACAACTTGGTTGGTTTGCGTTAAAACCCACATATTGTTACACTCTCTGTAGCGATACACCCATTCTCTATTACAAAGAAATGTGTGTGAAATTTTTAGACGGCAAATATTTATTATCGGTATTATTGTTTATGTTATGTTTTTGTTATCCTTAATTGCCTTGAACACGTGCAGCATGACGCATTAACAAGTATCAAGTGATCAAAGAGGTCTTCAACTAAGCATACTGGGTACCTATCGTATTATCAGTCGTAAATCTACTTTGAAACTGTTAACATGGCCAGTAAAGGGAAAGCGATTAGTGTTGATGAAAAAGTTTGTGTGATACGTGCGATTGAAAAGGGAGAAAAGAAAAGCGACGTTGGAAGGCGTTTTGAACTAAACCAATCCACTGTTGCTACCATTTGGAAAAACCAAAACATAAAACATAAAACTCATTATATTCATGCAAATTCTGCCAGAAAGCTATAGATGTTGCATATTGTGCATAAAAGACAAGTTTTCAGAGCATCTACATAATAACCTAGATTATAGAAAGTAGATAATTAATTTGAATCGAGGTTCTATAGATTCAAAATCTGACTATTTAAGAGACTTGAGAGAGCTTGAATTATTAAAAAACATTTACTTGTGAATTTATGCACCAATCACATTTTTTATGGGATATTTTGTTCATTGTTTTTATTGATGTAACTGATGCAAAACAGGGAGTTTTAAGCAAAGGATACTAACTAGGAGTTAATGTGCTTTTCTTGAATAATATGAATGTATACGATATTTATATATACACATAATATGCCTTATCACTAGATTTTAGAGAAAATATGCTTAGTAATAACAATAGTGAAGACATGCTAATGCATATATCTTTTTATGTGGATTATTTGTCTGAAAACATGCAGAAAAAGACATGTTTATCATTAGTAAAATTTTAGGCATAATATAGAGAAATAAGAGAATAAATTACTTACCTTATGATCATATGAAGCGTGGAATGCACATGCAAAACATATACATAATTGTTTGCCACACTTGTAATAAAAAACAAAAACACAAGCATGAAATATTGCATTATGGGTATTTTTGGTTTGAGCTAGAAAGAAAATACTCATTCAATAAATATCGCACTGGACAATTTGTTTTCAAGCTTAAACTTACCGTTCGAGATTTTAACGTCAACAGTCCTTGAATAGCGACAAACAAAAACTGTAGGAATGTTATAAAGTTAGCACTGTAAGGAGCTTTATTCATTAATATTTCCATAAGAAAAGCACTTGAGCAACAGCTCACAAACACTTTAGCCATTACAGCCATTTTGGTGTTGTTTAGTGTTCGTCTCTTCGTAAAATCATGTGTCTGATTAAATTATTTTTACAGGGTTTAATCATTAATTTTTAAAATCTACAGTGGATAAATAATAATATAATTTGTTCATAATTTTGGGCGACAGCTGACACGTATTTGTTTACAATTTTCATTGTATGACATTTGAGACTTGAGTTTGATATTTTGTTTTTAAGTTTCGTCGTTGCGGACAGGCTACGATGCTAAGATCATACCGCCTCTAACCTCTTTTTCATTCATTATAATAATTTTGTCGAATTTTTCCTGGCCGCCAAAGTATTGATTTTAAAAGAAAAATACATGAGAGCAAAAAAGAATATAATATGCAAGGACGTTAAAAAAAAGGCGGACGGAGTCTCTTCATACAATAACTAAAACCCCAGAGTAAGCTGACTTTGTACTATAGTATGCCGGAGACATTGTCATGTTTGACAATTTTTAGAAAATACACGTGATTCGAGATGCCGTCGTATGTAATAAAAAGCTGTGGAAACAATAGTGTTTCACATAAAAAAAGCCAGGGGATCACTTTTCATAGGTAAGCAAGGAATATATCCAGCTTATTTCCGCAATTTTATTATTTTCGTAAATGTTTTCCAAACAATTAATGTTGTCAGACAATTAACATTTTCATTTACCCTGAATTGGGCTAAATATTTTTTTACTATTATTGTTATGTTTTCGTTTTGTTTTTCTTGTTTAATTTTTGTTCTTATATCTTGTGTATGGTAGTGTTAGTATGGTATGGTAGTCTCACAAATAAAGCAATTTTTATTTATTTTAATTTTTATTTTATATATCTCGACCAAGCGATAAAAAACTACTTTGTTTGAATTTCGCGCTACGGTAGTATTAAACCATTAAACCACCACAAAATACCTGTCTATAACCGTTCTGGATGGTAAATAACAGCAAATAAAAAAATGTAAGTCAATAGAACTTCAAAAATATGTATTCAAATTATTTAAAAAGATGGGTAATTTTTCTTATGTCTAGTAACCCTTTACACGCGCAGACATAAATACATTGTCACAATTTTAATGCTTCAATATTTTCTAGGCAACATTCCGTCCGCCTTTTTTTTAACGTCCTTGATAATATGTATATATAAGAATAAGAATATAAGATATATATTAGAATGCAAGTTATTGCAATAACGGTATAAATTAATAAGTTTCACGTGGATAATAACACAACTTTTCATATTTACTTGTCCTAGAAACTAATATCTTGAATAACATCAATATTGATCATAAAAATACACGTAAACACTTCATATGCGTTATTATTCTAAGACTTGATAGCTATTTGCGCAAAATCTCAGTTGCACATGTATAGGCACAGTAAGTGACTTTTCTCAATCCGATAATGGTGTCGGTACTCGGTACCGAGAACGATATCAACAATTTCGTGTCATAACAGATACTGACGAAACTTCCTACTAATTTAAAATAATATTTTGACATAATGACTAAAATATATTTGATTTAAAAATAAAATATAAACTAATATTTTATTTTTAATTTAAACCCTCTATACAAATTATATAGATAAATATTAAACAAATGATATACTTAGTGATCTGCATTTTATCAGAAAGTAGCGAATACTAGTGTTCTTTTGCTGTGGAAGCTAAGAGAATCCCAATACAGCTTTATCGGATTACTATGAGTACTCGTTGGCCACAAGACTAAGTTTTGGATCGAAAGGGGGACCGACCCCCCTGGTCTTCCGGAAGTGGGAGAGATGCATCCCAATATGAAAATGTTTATAATAACTAATTTAATTATTATCATGGCCACAGAGGCGGCGGGGGTTTTTTTTGGTAACGCAGGGATTGCCTTAACGCACTCTACCCAGGAGCTTAGACGGCTCAACCTGGTTAAGTGTCGGGCTCGAAAACGGGTGCCTTTAGCCGTTATAATTGGAGGGTCCCGGATCTACAAGCAACAGGATCCCTCCAGCGCCAGGCTGGCCTCGGTGATAAGGCCAGTCTCCTCCTCCTTGGGGACTGTCCGGCTGCCTTTAAACAGTTCCTACTCCACGTCGGAACCGTGCAATGGAGTCAGATTCCCATTCTGTCCGCTGGTCTCAATGTTCTAACAGAGCATACCACGCCAGTCGTCCTAATCCACGCCGCCATCTGCTGATTCAGAGGGATAGGAATTCCAACATTGGCTGTCCCATCTGCTGGAAGACGGATCAACCATTAAACGACCGCAGAGGACAGGGAGGACGGCAACGACACATCACATCTCCTCTTCCTCTACGGCCTCATCGCCAAGGCTCCGCCCTACTCTGAAGGCGTCGTTCGGACTGTTCAAAGTCGACCGAGTATGCTGTTGTCTGACTTGACGTGTTATTATGACGTATTATTCGCGGCTGTCCCTGGAGACGTCTGCGTGCTCCAATACCGAGTGTGCGGTGGTGTCTGAGAGGCACTAGTGCATTATCATATTTATTACTCCACTAACAGTTATAAGTCATATTATGCAAAAGCTTATTAGGGATGATGTAGCGTGTATCATCATAAATCAAAACTTAAGGAATATTCTTCTAATCCAGATGAGGGAAAAACACAATCAGGTCGATTATATCAGGAGTGGCTTCTGCCAAAATGCTGCCACCTTGTCGTTGTGGGGGGCGCCACCCTCTAGATGACCATACTGCGGCGTGGATCGCTAATACATTCCTACTTTACATGCTTCTTGATTGTATAAATTATAATTATTTAAACTATATGATAAAAATCGATCTACGAAGTCAAACAGGACTCAGTTGTATTTAGCCAGGGCTTCTTAAAGTGCTAATGAGCTGCCAGCAATATTGGTTTAAGCATCTTCAATTTCAATGCTTCTGATTTCGGTATTTGTGTAATTTGGAGATCTTTTTTCGAACAGGATAAGCTAGTTGGCTAAACATTAACTACCTACATGTATTAATTAGTAATAAGCATAAATTGTAAGGGCAATTTGGACATATTGGCAATATGGCCCTTTCACTCACTTCCACAAACATAAGCGACCAACAATGAGATTAATAAAGGGCTGAAACTTTGTACTTCGTAGGCCTACTTTCCTAAATGTACCCCACGTACGATGGGTGATGGATTCTTTGTTAATTCTGAGCGTAACAAGTAGCGACAATGAAAAAGTACTGACAAGCAGCAGTGAGCAGACGTCTCGGCGCTCGACAGGGCGGTATAAGGCTACTTAAAATACACATTAATGCAATTTGCTAATTGCTTTGTCAGTCAAGATTTTCTAGTCTACGTAATATGCGCCAACGTACCGACGAGCGCGATTATTTTCTGCCCCACCGCGGCGCCGAAGACCGAACGCCGTCGTTCGCTTTGTTGCGTCGCACCGTTCGGACGTGTACCGCGTTTCGCGCCAAATATGTTTCAACATGACATAAACAGTCGTACGTGGAGTGAGACATTTTACGAATAGAAAAAAAAAACTTTATAATTTTAACTAAAGATAAAATTTTACAGTTTTTTTTGTGTGTGTGAATAGGTGTTCAGTGGGTGTATTACTTTTTTATTCGTATACAAACGACACCATGCAAACGGTTCTCAGTTTAAATTCAATGTTGAGAGTGTACGAATTAGGATTTCAAGAAAAATGTTGATAGGGTTTCTAGTATTTTCACTTGCTGTATCCTATACATTCCATCTTGGTGAGTAAATGAAAGCTTTTATATTATTCATAGATATATTATAACTTCTGTTATTATTGACTTGTTTTAGTTTTATCGTGTTTGAAAGAATGAAACTGATTTTAGGACCCTCTATATGAGAGGCTTTTTAATAGTATTATTTTTATTTTAAATAGAGTTAAAACTTTCATAAACAACAATTTGTTACGAGCACTTGCAATTTCGGTAATACCTACCGACGTTCTCAAATACTCCAGTTAAAACGTTTTTGTTAATTATTCTGTACAAAATGTAAGTATAAATTAAACATTTTAGAATAAACTCAAGGCTATACGTAAGGCTTCACAACTTAAATTAAGTTTTTGTGAAGCCTTGCTTAAAAACAAACTTGAGGTATGTTTTTGAACTTTAAATACCCTCGAACTTCATTTATGTTAACTTAGACGGTAGTTTTTTGGTTTCGGTTTTTATTTTTATAATATAGGAGGCAAACATGGTGTCGGAGCCATTTAAATGACTACCGATGCCCATAAATATCCGCAACGACGCTATACAGATGCGTTGCCCTCCTTTCTCCTCCCACCTCCACGGGCCACCGGCTACTTACACACCGCACAAAACGCATTGTCATATCAGGGGTTAGATCGATAGGGTAGGTATGTGGGATTTGCGGATAAACATATCCCATAATCCTACGAGTGCCATCAGTTCTACTTAGGTGCCTAGATTCTTTCAGATTTCTTTAGAATACCTAAATATGAACTTCGAATAGAGGTTTCGAACAAAGCAAATTAGTTATTACGGAAACATTCATTCTTTAATAACTCGCTGACGTCAGAAATAATAATCAATTAACCGTGCCGAATGCATGTAGGTAATTACATATAATGTAACTCTTGCTATATGACTGTTATCTTTAATGACATTTTAATTAAAAACATGCAGTTGCCTTATCAAAGAACACTTAGCGTTGAGATGTATGTTGGAAAATTTGGCAGGTTATGTTCCTTGTTGACCACGTGTCGACTGTCGAATGCCGGCGCAGTGATGATGATTCGCGAATGTTTCTAAGTGAGCAGGGCCGGACTAAGCTAGCGCGACGCAAATTATGGAAATTTCTATTTCTTTCTATATTTACTTATATTATATAATTATATATTTCTATTTAATAATAATCGGAGTCCTTTATTTGCTATATCTTTAATACTAGGGGGACATAGATTGCTATAACGTCTGTTGCCATGACTTTGCAACCTTTTTTTTTGTTTTTTTTTTTTGGCATATGCCACTTTTACAACGTGGTCAATCCGGCAATGCATATGCACGTTGTTTTACACCTGATTTTCATTTCACTTGTTATTTAACTTTCCAAACAAATTGTAATTTTCAAGTAAGAGGTAGAGTCCCTGCTGCATTGCCACCAAATCGGTGCGGATACCGCCTTGGAAGTGACGATTTTGTCGTCTCGTTTTGTGAGTAGCGGTTCGTCCATTGGAGAGATGGGGTGAAGGGCGACGTTTCTCCAAACCGATTATTTTTGGTTGGGGTATAACTTGTTATTTGGTCTTACCGACAGCAGGTGACGTCACCTGTCGACAAGACTGCTGGCAACATATGCATGGTGAATGAAATGACACTAACCATTTTTTACATATGCCCAGCAGTGGGCGTCTTCCGACTACTGCTGTCTATGATGACGATCATCATTTTTAAGGATTAAATATACAAAAAAAAAATCGAAATTTGTTAAAAGATACTTACTTATTTGAATATCAATTAGGTATTAGATTTGGTTAAAATATATTCCTAAGTGATTTGTAAGAGGTAGTGCCACACTGCATGCTTGCATGCAGCCGAGTTGGGCCAGCACGACCCGGTAGGCACCTCTCGCTTACACAAGACTAGCGTAAAGTGACAGCCGTGCTGTCGCGTTTCGTGCGGTATGTAAGTAGCCGGTGGCCCATGGATGAGAAAGGAGGGCAGCGCATCTGTATAGCCTCTATGCGGATGTCTATGGGCGTCGATAGTCATGAAAATGGCTCCGACCGCTCGTTTGCCACCCTATACCATAAAAAAAATATTTTTATTTCTTTCTTCGTTTTTTAAATTATATTTTTCTCATACTAAGCAGTAAACACAAAAGCTAACTATGTGTGTTTGAACGATGTTTCTGACACGAATTTTAACAATTCTCTTCTAATTTAACACAAACGAGGGTTAGCATAGTGTCGCATTTAAGTGTCTTGTAAATTAAAAACCTGTGAAACTACCAGGAGCTGCTCGTACGGCATATTCATCTCTCTTTATCGCTTCACAGTTAAACACCGGCATACATGCTAACATTGAGGCAAAAATGTAATAATAATAATACCTGTGTGCAATTTTTACTGACGTAGTTACCTATTTGCTGATTCATAGATAAGTCTCTAACCGGATTTAGCCTAATTATTATTCGCTATTATTGCAGTTGGTAACATTTTCAACGCAAAAAGTCTGTTCAGATTTTATTTAGATTTTATTTGTACGGCATTCAACCGTAAATTTTATTAGTACGGCATTCCCCAAATGCTATTATAATATAATTTAAAAACACTGACCATTCATGGCTCGGCCTAACTAGGGTTGCCAACACAGTTGATCAGAAATTCCGGAAGGAAAACTCTTCAAAAATTGCGTTACTTGAACGCTCCCTTATAATAGCTAATTTAAATATCATTGCCGCGGTCAGAGGGAGAAAAATCCCCTATCGAAATCGGTCCAGGCATTTGATAGTTTAAGCTAATCAGACACACGCATGCACCCAGAAATCTTCCTGAAACATACAATACCCCTCTTTTTGAGTGGGTCAAAAAGAGTACTAGTAAGAGGTAGTGCGACGCTGCATGCACATGCAGACGAATTGGGCCGGCACGACCGGGGAGGTACCTCTCGCTTACACGAGACCGGCGTAAAGTGATAGCTGTGCTGTCGCGTTTCGTGCGGTGTGTTTAGCCGTTGGCCCATGCAGGTGGGAGGAGAACGGAGAGCGCATCTGTATAGCCTCTATGCGGATGTGTATGGCCGTCGGTAGTCACTGCTGGCTCCGACCGCTAGTTATCCCCCTATACCATGAAAAAAAACAAAGATGGCTGTACTGTGTTCATATTCAACATGATATCTCAATGGATATAACCACTGGTCTCATTATTGTTATTGTGGGCGTGGAACCTTGGTTTTTACGCGGACCTCCATTCACCCACAATATAGGCTCGACAGTAAATGTCAACCAATCACATCGGCGCCAAGTTTTTATCAGTCTCTGCACGAGAAGCCACTGCCCGGTGTTACACTGTGTTACACTGTGTTACTAAGTGTTACACATGTTCATTAGTAAACAGTAATACCTAGTGAAGGTTGAGAACAGGCTTTTGTTTCTTCTTCTTCTTATGTTTTACGTGTCTTATAAAGAATAAGTCCACTACTGTGTGCTATAAGCGCAACTTCATCCCGCGCACCATTTCAATTTGGAATCAGCTGGCCCCTCGGTATTTCCGGACCGATACGACCTAGGGATCTTCAAGAAAAGAGCTTATTCTTGCCTCAAAGATCGGCAACGCATCTGTTAGACCTCTGGTGTTACGGATGTCTGTGGGCGTTGGTGATCACTTTACATCAGGTGACCCAACCACTCATTTGCCTCCTAAATTATAAAAAAAAAAAAATAGATTACCATCGGTTATGGTAACGGGTATATCTCCGTCACCATGACCAAGTCGTCAGTCCAACACAACGTCTTCCGGTTCCTTTCTTGCTAGAATCTTTCTATTTGAGACATTGTATTTATTTTTGTGTCTGTCTTGTGAAATCTAGATATAGATCTTATCTGAAGTGACTTAGGAATACGATACAGATAGATACGCAATTACACTAGCAGGAGTCTGTGTGTATCTGTAGAAAAGATCTATATATAGGATGTTACAAGGATGCTGTAAAGGTTTGATGATGTTCTTGCAATTTCATGTGAGCATAACTTTCCTGGAAGTTTAGTAAATTAAACAAAATATGGTTAGGGCTTACCCTAACCTTATGCCATCGTAGTGGGATGGTGAATCATCAAAATGCCAAGAAGTCATTCGATATAATCGAAGTATTCTAATAAGTGGCAGACGACGTGGAGCCAGTGGTGTAATAACAAGGAAAACGGGGGCCGCCGGAACTTTTCCTTTTTTTTTTTAATAATTTAGCGTACCTAATAGTTTAGGACAAACGGGCAGTCGGAGCCACTTTCGTGACTGCCGTTTCCCATGGACATACGCATATAGATTATACAGATGCGTGGTCCTCGTTCCTCCTCCGTGGAGGAGGTACCTCTTACCGATTACAATGCGCACAGGATGATAATATGGTTTATTATTTAACTAAGGCTTCTATGAAGGGTCTAAACCATCTTAAATTAGATACTTCTAGTGCAGGATTTCTCAACCAGTATGGCGCGCCTCCTTTGAGGGACGTGGCCAATCTTCAGGGGAACCGCGAAGCATTTGATAATAAAGGTGGAAAGGAAAAATAAAATATTAGACTCATAAAATAGATTGTATATGAAGGTAACTATATTTTATTAGCGGAGGCAAATTTTCACAAGTTGTTAGGGAGGCGCGACTTCAAAAAAGTTGAGAAACCCTGTTCAAGTGCTTAATGGACGATTGCGATTAAGACTTTTTCTAGCCATGCCATTTAGACGGCGTAACTATAATCGAATCGAAGGTCATCTATGAGAGCATCTTGAATTACTCTTATTATCTCCATACAATAAATATAACTATTATAATAGTTATATAATAGTGTAAGCGTTGTTACATATAATTACCGCCTACGTGATATCAATTATAATGTAGAACGTCAACGTGGTCTAGATTTCCTGGAGTCTAGCGTCAAACGAGTATAATGCTATCTAGTACCTACTGTTTTATTGCTAACTATAAGAATATCCTTATAACCCAATTAGAAATAGAAATATGTATTATGTAATAAGTTTATTCAATTATAAGTACAGATATAAGTTATAACAGAATAGGTACATGAAACACAAAAACAAATAGCAAAAATACAATTAAGGTATACTAACTTATAAGTATTAACTCTTTAATTATGGTCTCAATCCCGATAATTTTAATAATATAATATAACAATAATAAACATTGTAACTTTTCTTCGATTAGTATCACAGATTAGTACGTAAGAAATCTTTCAACGGCTTTGAGAGATTCGACGATTCGTAATGTAACAAGCAAATAACCTAGGGTCTTTATTACTTCTATTTATAATAACACCGGTAGACGTCGAGTCTCTCTTAATATTTTCCAAAAATACACAGTTGTTTGTAGACTAATAAAATACTTTTTAAAACCAAGCACCTTCGGTTCACCTTTGCAAAAAATACATTTACGAGTTACACGAAACATGTGCCAAATATTATGTATACCTGTATGTTATCACTATCGCTCCACATGTAGTGAGAGTAGTGAAGTTTTTTTTTAATAGTATAAGAGGGCAAACGAGCAGTGCGAGCGATTGTCATGACCACCGACGCACATAGGCATAGCATAGAGGCTGTTCAGATGTGTTGACTTCGTTCTCACTTTTCCATGGGCCATAGCCCATATAGCTTATAAGTTCTCTCGGGCACTTGCCTGGGGCCCCAATACAAGAGTGCCCCAAATATCAGATGATATACCTAGTTGATGGAGTTTATTAGTAGACAGAATACAGATAGAAAAAGTAAGTCAAGTAAGAGGTAGTGTCGCACTGTATGCTTGCATGCAGACGAATTGGGCCGGCACGGGGGAGGTATCTCTCGTTTACACGAGACCGGCGTGAAGTGACAGCCATGTTGTCGCGTTTCGTGCGTTGTGTAAGTAGCCGGTGGCCCATGGAGGTGGAAGCAGAAAGGAGGGCGGCGCATCTGCGTAGTTTCTACACTATCTAATAGGCGTCGGTAGTCATGAAAATGGCTCCGACTGCTCGTTTGCCCCCCTATACCATAAAAAAATTTATTGGCGCTTTGCTTAAATTTTGTATATTTGGTGACACTTGTTGGTTCAAATTTCAAAATACGGTCCCAGATATCAATCATTGCGTATAATATATTGTTTACGTGTGCAGGGTGTGCTCTTGCTGCATTGCAGCCCAAGCGGCCTGACATAACCTGGGAGCTAATATAACATAGCATTGGCGTGAAATATTAGCTACTCTACCGTGCTGGATCTCTAAAATACTGCACAATTGCCCCCGGCTTAATAAAAACGAGGTTATTACTTCCCACTCGATGAGAACCACTTCTCTCTATTGCAGTGCAAATATTCGGCACCATGCGACCTGACACACAAAGCACACTTTCTAATGTGATCAAAAAAATTACCTTCGAAGCCGACACTTTTACTTTCGAACTTGAAGTGAAAATAATGACCGTTCTGATTCAAAGGAGCGAAATGAGTCAAAATAACCGAAGCCACACCGTGACCCGAATACCAATATACAGTCACGAGCAATAATATCTATACACTTTAGTACCTTATCATAATTTGTGTTTTAGAAATAGGGAATATGCATGTATTTTTTTATATTTTTAAATGATAATTTACATTAATGTAAAAAAAATACCAGCTCTGAACAAACAATATTAAGTTCAAAAAAATGTTTCAAATTAGTAGGCCGATAACAGCTTTATAAACGATCGCCATTTTGCCGCGCTGACATGACGTCACGCATCATAACAACCACCAATGGCAATGCTCCAATGCTCTTTGACAATCACATTATTATGATATTTGACGTCACAATTCATGTCGACCAATGGCGTGCGTTTCACCTAATTCAATCTTCCCGCACAATTTTTGCACTTTTCAATAATTATTTTTTGATTGAAAACAAAATTATACAAAAAAATATTAATACGTACGCACATCTACAGGAAAAGACTTTACATAAAAAAAATATCATTATTTGAATCATACGCATATTCCCTATTCCATATTCTTTTGCATTGACTTCTCAAAGAAAGTTATTGTGACAGGGTTCTAAAGTGTATACATATTATTGCTCGTGACTATACATATTATCTACTAATATCATAAATGTGAATGTTAGTTTATTACGCTTTCACGTTAAAACTCGTCGATCATCATGAAGCTTTGCACACATGCTTAAACTAGATGCGGCCCGCGGTTTCATCCGCGTAATTTCGATGCCGTGGAAAATAGAAAATCATACCACGGCAATTGGAATCCCATAGGAACATGTTTTCGGGATAAAAACTATCCTATGTGTTAATCCAAGTTACTGTCTGTGTGTGCCAAATTTCAAGAAAAACGGTTCAGCAGTTTTTGCTTAAAGGAGTAACAAACAAACCTACAAACTTTCGCATTTATAATATAATATTAAATAGGATAGAGACATTTGAAAATCTAGCTATTATCAAAATTCTAAAGCATCTATTTATCCTATTAATATTTTAATTGTTAATTATCCTATTATTATTATATGTAAATGCGAAATTAGTAGGTAGTACCTATTTATTTCACTTTTCACAAGTACCTATTATCACTCTGATCATCAGTGCTACAGCCTATTTAATTTTAATACGTAAAACATAGGTTTTCGGTACTTTAAGAATCCCATAAATTTTTGATCGTGCAATATAAAACATGACGTCATGACGTCTTCGAAAGACGTCAGATACGGTTTGGAGTTCTTACCGCATGCTTTATTGCTCTCATAAAGTATAGAGTACAAATGTTTGAACGTACAATACTTTATTAAAAAGTACGTGTGGCAACCCTAGTTGTAACTGATTTCAGATGTATTTCAGTGTTGAGTGGTATTACAGTCTTGCCTTGTCTACTTACGACTTACCCTTGTGTTTATAGACTATTGACTTACCATGAGGCCTCAGCCTCGCTCCAATCAAACAGAAGTCAAGCGGATGTACAGCACAAGGTTCTATCTATCAACCTCATCAGTGCTGACTTGAAAATCAGTCTCATTTTACACACTTTATAAATGGAAACAATAAATGAAAATATGGATCTAGCTGTGCCCCGCGGTTTCACCCGCGTAAATTTCGATCCCGTGGAAAATAGAAAATCATCCATCCAAACCTTTTTTCGGGATAAAAACTATCCTATGTGTTAACCAGAGTTACCCTGTATGTGTCGTTGTGTCTACATCTCCCACATTTCATGTCAATCGGTTCAGCGGTTTTTGCGTGAAGGAGTAACAAACAAACGAACAAACAAACATACATAGAAACTTTCGCATTTATAATATTAGTAAGATATAAAAACGTATGCGTCCCGGTACACTCTACAGAAGTGAGAAACGATAACTTAAAGTTGAACTATTATTATCTATAAACTATTAAAATTGCCCATGTTTAGAAAGGCTCACTTGAAATATACAACTTTTACTTGAATACAACTTGAATTTTATATAAGTTTATTAATATGATACTGTAAGGAAAGGATATTACTCAAATCTTTTAGCGCATATTCTCTCTCTGTTTCTCAAAATAGGGAGTTTAAGAGAGATCCAAAGTGGCTAGAGTGAGAGAGTGGAAGAGTCTGCCTCGCGCTGCAATATGCGTGAGAGAAAAGGAAGCCAGACAAGCTGGCACCGTAACGTTAGCGTTATGTAACGAAACTGTTTACCCTCCCACAAGAAGTTGTCACTAAAATATTTACGTGCTACGTGCGCAATAGTGACGTGAATGTCGAGCACGTTGCTCCCGGGTTGGAATCCTCGACAGTTATGGTACATGAGTGTTAATGTAATTCAATAATAACAACTTGAAATATTACAAAATCTGTTAAACTTAATTGCACACTGTATCTATTGAGGTAATCGGATAGTTTAATATTTAATTTTGTTTATAACATAGGGAGGCAAACGCCCAGTCGGAACTCGCAGATTTTGTCTATTGACGCTAGGCTTACCAATTTCAAATTGCGAATTTGCGGGAAATTATGATTTCCAATGCGGGACAAGGTTTAAAAAAACCGAATCCAATCCATTTTGTTTAAAATACAATAAAAATCTATCTTTGCAAATGAATAATGAGTAAAATAATAACAGTTTATTGAGAAATTTTTAAATTATTTATTAAATGAGTATTGTTCTTAACATTTGTAGTCTATTATTCGGCCGCGTGGAAAGAGAGCCAAAGGTCGCCCTAAAGATCGCTGGGTAGACGAAATAAAGAAAATAGCTGGGAAAGACTGGGACACAACAGCTTGTGAAAGAGCGAAATGGAAATTGTTGGAGGAGGCCTTTACCCGACAGGGGCCTTAACTACGCTGCACTTTTGATTTATTTAAAATTTTTTTTAGACTAGAATAAGTAATATGTAATGGTTAAGGATGTAAATAAAAGGCTTTATTATTATTATTATATTATTCGGCCGCGGCTAGCAGTGATGGTCGTGTACAGTGGGATGCACGCTGGGTTTGTAGCTACTAGCGAATTCAGAAAAGCGGGACATTAGCGTCCCGCACACACCCCGAGCGGGACATTTTGATAAGGGTCGTCGGGACGTCCCGGGGCGTCGCGGGAAGGTTGACAAGCCTAATTGACGCTCATATAGTGGATATACGGATACAGGTTCCTCAATAGCAAAACTGTAACTTTACGGTAATATCGTGTAGATAATCATATACCCCCTTAATAAACATAGAATAACTTTATCCAAGTAATAACCTAGTAATAAATTGACATCTGTCAAATTTCATATTAAAAAAAAACACATAAAAAGTATGGAATTTGACAGATGTCAATTTATTACTAGGTTGTTACTTGGATAAAGTTATTCTATGGTTATCAATAAGAGGGTTTGTGTGTAGTAATAATCGCGTAACGAGAGGCAATTCCTTGTACCGGTCCAATTGCCTTACAATTCAGCCTGACTACCGTAATTTTGTTCCTTTTGCAATATATAGTCCAAGCAGATGTCAATGTAAAGTCGTTTATACGTGTGCGACAAAGCGTTGGCCTAGCACTCATTACTTGACCCCATCACCGGCTAATTGGGAGTGAAGGTCAATCAAACACCAAATTGAGTGACGCTCCTCTCAATAACAAATACATTGACAATCTTCTGGAATAACTGCGTTAGAAGGTCATTATAGGAGATATTGTAGTTTACTACTAGACGATCCGTGTCCATTTTGTTGGGCGTTAAAAATTATTGTTCAATTGTAATAAAATATAGCGATTTTTTCGACCTCAAGCAATACCACCGCACCTACCGGTTAGGTACTTATTCTGAGACCGCGCGCGAGTCTTTTAACCCGTCAGGGGGTGAAGGAGAGACCTCTTACTGGTCATGATCCTCCCCATGAAACATTTATATCAGCGCAGAGATGCATAGAAACTATGCAGATTGCATAAAAAACTATCATGCTTCTGCTTGTTATTAGAAGTTAGAGGAGCTACTGCTGCATTACACGGCCGGGTAGGTTCTCACATAACACTGGCGTGAAGGCTGTGCTATGTTTTGGCATTTTTGCCCCATGCTATGAAAGGCGAACAAATGTCGTCGTAATTTTTTCTATTTCTGTTTCTCTCACTCGCGACCGCAAGTTCATTGCTCGCTTTATAGACGCGGATTTAGTTTTTAGTTCGTGCATAATCGTGATCGTGTCATATTCATCATCCTCACCCTGTCGTCGAGTAAGTGACTGTAAATGACTGTTTTCAGTTTAGGGCAAAACGAGCCTTCGGAGCCATTTTGACAGCTGAGCATATATCCACGAGGGTTATACAGATGCGTTGCCTTTCTTCCCTTTCCATGGGCCACCGGAAACTCACACATCACATCGAACACTCGGCTGTCAATTTACGTTACGCCGCTGACAATCGGTCATAGAATATAACAGTTAGGTATATTATATTTCTATTATTAGTTATATTATAGTTATATTTGTATGAATAGTTTAAAGGAATGAGCGTTTCGGCTAACAAAATAATATCATCAAATAATGGCCATTGGGAAGGCGACGGAATTTTGACCGCACAAAAGACGTGACCAGATCGTTAGCTTCACTTAGATTGAGAGGGAAATGTCACGATTGTTATCTAAGTAGGTAACTAGCAACTGAAGTCAGTTCGGTACAACTTTAAAATGGCGTAAATAACTAATATGTATTTTAGCTTGTAAGTTTCAAACCCGTAGAAATATCGGGATTAATATACTTAGGAAATTAGAAGCTTTTCTACCTACCTATTCTTAGACCCACAGAATATAATATAACATGTAGCTGCGCCCCGCGATTTCACCCGCGTAAATTTCAATTCCATGGAAAATAGAAAATCATCCCATGGCATCCCATAGGAACATCTTTTCGGGACTAACTATCCTGTGTTAATCCAAGTTACCCTCTATATGTGTGCAAATTAATGCAAAACGGTTCAGCAGTTTTTGCGTGAAGTAGTAACAAATAAACAAACAAACTCCATATACATAATCTAGCCCTTTTAGAGACAAACGAGAGACCACACGAGTATAGACTAGACTTTGTCTAGACTTGAGCTAGTATCTGGCACTATTTGTTACTAAAATTGACTCTTTTAATGGAAATTTATGAGACAGGTGTCTGCAGGATGAATTTTTCAACTATATTTTATTTTTTTAATATTCATTACAAATTATAATATCTATAAGGCAAGATACGGAAGCATACTATAAGGCACCAGTTTAATCCGAATTTGCCCGGATTTTTAATAACCAATTAATAATTATCTGGTTCTTTATGTTGAATTATCTTACGATATATTATATGATGGCATGAGACTTGTTTTTATATTACTATGCAAATTTAAGATTTTATGCCAACACTGCGCATTAAAATGAGCATATGTATGTTATTTTTTACTTTATTGTTGATAATAAATTAAATTTATCTACCTGTTTAAATCGGTCATACAGGTAACATTTGGGGTATTCAAATTTATTTCTAGAAAATTCAGAAAAGATAATGTTTATTGATATAATATAAACTCTAGCACTAATATAAAGCTACTAGCGGACGCCCGCAACTTCGTTTACGCGAATCCGTTTTTTTACCGAAGTCGCTTAAAAGTAGTCTAGACTAAATGGAGTAACTAATACTGAGAGAATTTTTCAAATCGGACCAGTAGTTCCAGAGATTGGCGCGGTCAAACAAACAAACAAACTCAGCTTTATATTATTAGTATAGATATCAGGAAGTAACATTGGCTATATTTTAATGAAATTTACTTTTGACGTCCAGCGAAGTGGGCAAAAGTCGTTATAAAACACAATAGAAAGGTGTCATTGTAGATGGTAACATGTCGTAAGTGGGTATGTGGGTCATGTTGGCTCCCATGTGCAGCTCCCAGGCCGCGCAGCTAGACACCGTTGGTTGGCACACTTGGTGACGGATGCTCGGGTAATTGGACGCGGATCTCAAATAGCAGTGCCAAGTGCAGGCAGGGCCAGCACGAGGTACCTCTCGCTTACACGAAACGCGCGGTGTGAAAGTAACCGGTGGCCCACGGATGGGGGGGTTTTAAATCTTATTAATATTATAAATGCGAAAGTTTGTATGTTTGTTTGTTTGTTACTTCTTCACGCAAAACCGCTGAACCGATTTTCATGAAATTTAGCACACACATAGAGGGTAACTTGGATTGACACAGGATAGTTTTTATTCCGAAAAAATATTCCTATGGGATGCCATGGGATGCTTTTCCACGGGTTCGAAATTTACGCAGGTGAAACCGCGGGGCGCAGCTTGTATGTTATAAAAATATTTCCAATATTTTTTTATATTTATTTACCCTCGGCGGAAGTTGAAGTGTTCTTCAAAATATTACGCTGGTCTGAATGAGTTGTACGTCTTGTACGTCAGTGTTTTTTCGTGGATGACGAGTGTGCGTCCCGAAATATACGCTTTTTGTGAGCTGCCGAGAGATGTGCTGTGTAATTATATGTGCTTGACTTTGAAACGCGCTTCAGGTACCCGTGGACCAAAATATCACTGTCAGGATCGTAGAAGGAATCTTAACCAGCGCCGGATTAAGTTCTTGCGGGGTCTAGGGCCTTCAAATGGGGATCCTTTGAAAATGAGGGCCCATACCGCAGTCCACGGTTAGGAATGCAACGGAGGCGCTACGCGCAGCTTACGCCGCCTCCCTAACAAGGATTACTACTTATTTCTGATACAACTGTTGAATTTCTTTTTAATATCCATTTTGCCGGGATACTATCTATTTTTGGGACTAGGGACAATCCCTTAGAACTCCGCCCGTGTGGGAACCCTGTCGCAAGCTCTACTTGTATTCACAAGCTATGTATTATACAGTCATACATATCTTTTTTTTTTTGATTACGCAGGGAAAATGCTTTTATGCACCGTCTAACCGGTCTTGTGTGGACCGGAAGGGAGTGCCGTGTGTCGGACTCGGCACGAATTTCGTGCCAATACCGACTAAAAACCACTGCGAGAGCCTTCGGCCGCTATGGTGGAGTGCCCCTGGTAGCAACAAGACACTCCAGCGGCAGTCATACATATCTCTATAGAGTAATAAGTAAATGATATATAATAATCAGCAAATGGCGAGCTTGGGGCCGATTTTGCAAGATATAATTAATGTTGTTTTATAAAAACTACAATGTACTGTAATAATAATTGTAACTTATATATATCTTTGCAAAATAAGTACATATTTACTTATTCATTTATTTATTTAAGTAATAACATGAGCAAGCTGTTCACAGGCCACACTCCACAACTCATTCATCAGTTTAATTTATTTATTTACCAGCTGACCGGGTCACGTGCTCCTATATTGTGACAATCTAAATAAAACATAGCCTAAGTTTCAAGTTGGGCCCAATTAAACAAGTATGCAATACTGCAGCGCCATCTGCCGGTCTGGTGTGAATCTAAACCATTCACAAATCCCCTTCAACACATAAAAATTTCGTCTAAATCGGTCCAGTCGCTAGAAGTTCAGTGACATACACACGCACGCATATATATAGATAACATAGATAAAGATATTACTGGCCAAATACGATTTTAGTACAATCTTATATTTACTAGTTGTTCCTCTACGCAATAGGATTAACTAATCCTAGACTACACCACATCTATTCCAGTTTTGTCCAGGCCCGATAAAGCGGACTCTATTACTAAGATTCGGTTTTCGGTCTGACTGTCACTGGGGTATATCTATGCTACTAGCTAGTACTGTAGTAGTAGTAGTTGGCACAGATTTTCTATTGCCGCTATAAATGAATACCAAAATAGGTATAATATTATACTTATACTAGCTTCCGCCCGCGGCTTCGCCCGCGTGGATTTCGGACTTTAAAAATGATTCAAAATTTTAACTTATTATATTATATAGTTATTCTGATATGAAAGCTATATTACTGTAAAGTTTCATGAAAATCCGTTCAGTAGTTTTTGTGTGAAAGAGTACCAAACATCCTTACAAACTTTCACAATTATAATATTAGTAGGATTGATGAAAACACAGCCCTTACCATATGTGTAATTAGTTTATTAGTTTCATACAATATGTTTGCAGGCGCCCGAATATGAAAGTTCAAAATCAATCAATCAATATACTCTTGATTGTGCACATACAAACATTTTACAGAGAATACATATAGGAGCATTAAATTAAGTATAACAAACGCACACAAAGGCGGCCTTATTACTTAACAGCAATTTCTTCCAGGCAACCTTACCTAGAGGAAAAAGACTTTAGCTATCAGGAGGCAGTGCACAAACTATATAATAAATCTAAACATAGATCAATAAATAAATGAATATATAAATATGTGTATACATACACATAAATACAATAGATATCTATATGTATATACTATTAATACTATATTAAGCACGCCCTCATCTCCAAGCAATATTTCTCTAAAAGATGGTTGCCTGGAAGATATTGCTTTATAGCAATAAGGCCGCCTAATTGTACATTGATATTAGTAGTTATAGTAAATATATTTAAGTGTTTAATGTTTGGTGTGCAATAAAGAAATATTTATTTATTATTTATTATTATATACAACAATCATCTATATACAAAAATCATGATGATAATAAGAATAAACATACAACAAACAAACATTTTTGCATGTCACTTGTTTTAAATAATCCAGGAATTGGCCGGCAACGCGGATTTGGTTGGTCCAAGGTCTTACCGTCTCGCATACACTACTTTTCCTGAAAAATATTTTTAGACAGAAAAAAATTGCGTGTAACCGACATGCTACTGATGTTTACTCCTTATGAACAAACGTGATTCTCAAGTGAAAGGTGCGCGGTAAAGCGCTAAGTTCTGTTACGCTCAATGTTAGTGTCTCACTCGATTTTACTCATATTTTCGCATGGCTTGAACGTTTCGTTATGAGGAAACTCCAATTTTGTTTTGTGATGTTTTTAGTATTTCTCTTCAACGATTCTTACAAGTTTGTATGGATGGGATGGAGTGATGATGATGATGATAGTGATGATAGTGATGATGATGATGATGATAATGATAGTGATGATCACGATGATGATGATGATGATAGTAATGATGATGATGATGATGATAGTGATGATCACGATGATGATGATGATAGTAATGATGATGATGATGATGATAGTGATGATGATGATGATGATAGTGATGGTGATGAAGCGGGCGCCGTCCCACCACTAACAACATTGTATCTCACGTGTTATTGTCCACGTAACGCGCAAAAGCGCTGTTTGTGTTGTAAATCAAGCTAATAATAGCCCGACGGCCGTTACACCACTATCTGTTTTTATACGTATTTTCTGAGCTGTTGCTAATGACCGCCAATCTTTTAATAAACAATACCGCGTAAATATAGTTTGTTATGATTTCTCGTCATTTTTATTTCACTACATCTGTCTATACTATAATATTATGAAGAAAGATGTTTGTTTGTCTGTATCGAATAGTCTCTTAAACCACTGGACCGATTTTAACTATTCTTTCACTAATAGGAAGCGAAAATATCAGGAAGACATATTTTATTGTGTTGGGACAGTTTTTATTCTTGACGCTCAACCAAGTGAGTTGGCTAGTATTATACAAAAATAAATGTTTGTCTGTATGTCCTTCAAATAATAGTAAACTATGCATTTGATCATGTGATGATCTTTAGCAAAGTTGTTATGCAGGAGCCCGCAAATTTTATATTAGCACATAACTAATATTTTACCGTCCAGGACATATCTGTGGGGAGGGTAGGCACAGACATATATTGAAGGATGGTTTTATTCGCAGATAAAATCGTATCTGCTGTGTGACAGCCTTTAGTGCTACCAGTTAGGATTTTGTGTCAATTGTTTTAAATTGTATGATGATAATTGACCTATTAATAAACATATTGTTCACATACATTTGAGTTTTACTTGTTTTAATAAGATGTAGTGCATGCATTGCTGACCGATTAAGCTAGTACGAACGTGGAGGTAGCTCACACGGTACCCGCCTAAAGTGTGTCCAAGGGCTCCGACTGCTCGTTTGGGGGCGAACGATAAAATAAAATTAAAAAAATTGTATACAAGATGATTTCACACAAGTTGTAATTCATTTAGTTACGGACATATGCATGCACCTTTAGGTATGCGTACGCACGTGCGCGTGGTAATTGTTAATTCTGCACGGCCGCATGCATGGCGAGCGGCTAAACATGCGCGCAAACGTGAGCCGCACAAAACGTGACTGGGATGCACAAGTATCAGGAAACCCTTCGTCCACTGAAATTGGAAGAATATTGCAAGTTTTTTTTTTTTTTTTTATAGCATAGGAGGCAAACGAGCAGTTAGGTCACCTGATGTAAAGTGAACACCAACGCCCACAGACATCCGTAACACCAGATGTCTAACAGATGCGTTGCCGACCTTTGAGGAAAGAATAAGCTCTTTTCTTGAAGATCCCTAGGTCGTATCGGTCCGGAAATACCGAGGGGGACAGCTGATTCCATATTGCAATGGTGCGTGGGATGAAATTGCGCTTATAGCGCACAGTAGTAGACTTCAGAAGTGCAAGTGCAAGTGTTCATTTGTAGGTGTAGTCATCGTCTCTTGTCTTGTAATACTCGAGACCAGCGTTTCGTGAGGTGTGAAAGT
>LUGF01038195.1:805750-817696 GCA_001625245.1 Calycopis cecrops
GTCTTACCGTCTCGCATACACTACTTTTCCTGAAAAATATTTTTAGACAGAAAAAAATTGCGTGTAACTGACATGCTACTGATGTTTACTCCTTATGAACAAACGTGATTCTCAAGTGAAAGGTGCGCGGTAAAGCGCTAAGTTCTGTTACGCTCAATGTTACTGTCTCACTCGATTTTACTCATATTTTCGCATGGCTTAAACGTTTCGTTATGAGGAAACTTCAATTTTGTTTTGTGATGTTTTTAGTATTTCTCTTCAACGATTCTTACAAGTTTGTATGAATGGGATGGAGTGATGATGATGATGATAGTGATGATGATGATAGTGATGATAGTGATGATGATGATGATGATGATAGTGATGATAGTGATGATGATGATGATGATAGTGATGATGATGATAGTGATGATGATGATAGTGATGATGATCACGATGCTGATAGTGATGATGACGATGATGATAGTGATGACGATGATGAAGCGGGCGCCGGTCCCACCACTAACAACATTATATCTCACGTGTCCACGTAACGCGCAAAAGCGCTGTTTGTGTTGTAAATCAAGCTAATAATAGCCCCGACGGCCGTTACACCACTATCTGTTTTTATACGTATTTTCTGTGCTGTTGCTATTGACCGCCAATCTTTTAATAAACAATACCGCGTAAATATAGTTTGTTATGATTTCTCGTCATTTTTATTTCACTACATCTGTCTATACTATAATAATAAAAAGTTTGTTTGTTAGTTTGTATTGAATAGTCTCTTAAAAGTCTTAAACTAAAACTGGACCGATTTTAACTATTCTTTCACTAATAGGAAGCGAAAATATCAGGAAGACATATTTTATTATGTTGGGAATGTTTTTATTTTTGACGCTCAACCAAGTGAGTTGGCTAGTATTATACAAAAATAAATGTTTGTCTGTATGTCTTTTGTATAATAGTAAACTATGCATTTGATCATGTGATGATCTTTAGCAAAGTTGTTATGCAGGAGCCCGCAAATTTTATATTAGCAGATAACTTATCTTACCGTCCAGTACATATCTGTGGGGCTTTTTTTTTTTTTTTCGCTGGTAAATGCATTTATGCACTGCCACCGGACCGAGGCTGACAAATCTTATCGTATCTACTTAGTGTGAGACAACCTTTAGTGCTACCAGTTAGGATTTGTGTCAATTGTTTTAAATAGTATGATGATAATTATTGACCTATTAATAAACATATTGTTCACATACATGCGTTTTAGTTATTTTAATAAGAGGTAGTGCATGCATTGCAGACAGATTGAGCCAGTGCGAACGTGGAGGTAGCTCACACGGTACCCGCCTAAAGTGACGTGTCCAAGGGCTCCGACTGCTCGTTGGGGGCAAACGATACAATAAAAATAAAATAAAAAAATTGTAGACAAGATGATTTCGCACAAGTTGTTATTCATTTAGTTACGGACATATGCATGCACCTTTACGTATGCGTACGCACGTGCGCGTGGTAATTGTTAATTCTGCACGGCCGCATGCATGGCGAGCGACTAAACATGCGCGCAAACGTGAGCCGCACAAAACGTGACTGGGATGCACAAGTATCAGGAAACCCTTCGTCCACTGAAATTGAAAGAATATTGCAAGTGTTCATTTGTAGGTGTAGCATCGTCTCTTTTCTTGTAATACTCGAGACCAGAGTTTCGTGAGGTGTGAAAGTAGCCGGTGGCCCATGGAGGTGGGGGGAGAAAGGAGGGCAGCGCATCATTATAGCCTCTGTGCGGATGTCTATAGGCGGCAGTCATGAAAATGGCACAGACTGCTCGTTTGCCCATCTATACCATAAAAAGAACGTCTATCATCGCATGAAGACGGCCGTATTTCCCTCCCCGCCTCAAACTCACCGCGCCGGTCAAAATACGCTGCAATAAAGTCATTTCAACGTTTCTTTAATACCAATGTGTGTTAAACGTACAATACCACGAAGTTAGGCGGTAGGTGAGACCGAGCCTTAACCGTGTAAGTCGAATTCCCGTAAGTTTGGTTGACTGTATTCAAATTAGAATACTTATTAGCTTAGTAATTGTGATCGAATGTTTTTATGGGAAACTTAGATTATATAGACATTCAAAGCTATTTAGACGAAGCAAGCTTAAAAATTATGTAGTTTTCATGTTGAAGAAGCGATATTTCAATATCGCGTATCTCTGTTGGCGTAAATAGTGTAAGTCGAAGTATTTATTTACTTTAGAAATGCTTCTAATCTTCACATTAGTGGCGACTCAGCTATTATAATACGCCTTGCGCAATACCTTTAAATAGAACTTAATTTTTAGCTCGTTAGAAAGCTAATTATAATTGGCTATTTATAGCGTTTAGCTTTCTCTTGTTTAACGTTCCACTGGCTTCTGTTATCCTGGTACTTGGTTTCTTATTTTTTAGGTTTGTAAGGGTGCAAACAGGCTATCGGAGCCATTTTCATGTCTACCGATGTCCATAGACCGCATGACTTTACACGGTTTCCGCTCTTTCCTCCTCCGCTCCGTGGGCCACCGGCTACTCACACACTGCATGTACAGCTGTTACTTTACGCCGGTATAGTGTAAGCGAGAGGTGCCTTCCCGGTCGTGCCGGCCCAATTTGGCTACATGCTCTAACCGTATAACAATATTTGGATAGAATATACTCACATAAAATTATTGATTAGGTTCTTAGAACTTGTTAGTGTCTAAGTAAGGCTTAAACGTTCAAGTTTCTTAGCATCGGTAAGGCTATTAGTTAATTGAGTATAATAACATTTACCACAACATAGCATTGCTACAGAAGGCCAAAGCCATGTTTTTTTATTTATAGTTGGTATGACCATAAGAGGGATAAAATTCTGTAGATAGTTTGCCTAACCTAATCAGCAATTGTGTTTTTTGGAGTAACTCCTTAAAAGCCATGAAAGGCAGAAGAACATCAGTGAAATCGAGAGGAACAGTAACGTTTACGTAACGAGTGCTATGCTGACGCTTCGAAGGAAGGAGAGCAACCCATCTGTTTGTTGTCATCATCTCTATGCGGGGATGTCTATGCGTTGGTAATCACGTAAAGAGCTCCGACTGCTCGTTTGTCCTACTGAGTAAACTCCTGCATTCCTCTCCGCAGTTTTTGTTTCATTGACTAGTGATGGCCAATGACTCGCGTCTGCGCACGTCCGCGCGTGATTCAGCGCTGATAGCACGCGTGTAAACAAAGTCATGCGCGTGGCTTATCTCGGGGGTGCTCCTGCATAATGACCGCCGGTGAACCTGCCGATACGGCGCAGACCTGACGAGGAAGTGGGTTTTGTGGCACGGCAAAATAAACATCTCACTTGGTTCGTCAGTACTGTCGTACGCGCTAGAGGCACAGTGCTGTCGAACCAAGTACTCGCATAAGTGGTGGGAACGAGTGGCGGGCCAAAGGCCGTTAAAAAAAAAAGAAAATAAGTAAGTGGAACGTGGCAATGCTATTCCTGTGCACTTCAATAGCACGTGAGCAGTTGTTTCCCCTTTCTGTCAGCAGAGGTCACCTCCATAGGGGTAGGTAAATTGCAAAAATCCTAAAATGCAAAAAGATGCTCAACACTGGTAATTGTTTGAGACGCCACAGACAGAGCCTGTACAGATTACCCACCTTCAACCATGACTGAGGCCTTCCATATTTCCAGACTACATGAGAGCCGGCGAAGTAGCCTTCGCTTCACGCCGGTAAAGTGAGAGGCAACACGAGTGCGAGCTGCATCCCCGGTAGTACAGTTGGGCTATTTCGGTTCCAAATCAGCAATAGTTCTCATTCCTGACCCTTGCAGTTTAGACCCAAGCTCGTCGTATTTGCAGTTCTCTCGTAAACATGTATATAACCCACATAATTTGACCATATTTCGACAGTTGGCCAAGAAATAAAACGAAACTTAAACAAGGAGTGACAAAAAGAATCTCAGTTTAAGTTTGTTATTGCAGACTAACCATTAACAATTCACTTTTGAATACGTAATTAGACGTTGAATATATCTATTTTAATAGTATTATTATGTATGCCGTATATTATATTTGTGTGCAAAAATGAGAAAAGAAGTCTGACACCGTATTTCTGTCTGTGTAGAAAAATGTCTTGCGCTGTACCTCAGTAACAGGCAGACGTTGATAGCGGTTAAAAAAAGAGAACGGGTCATAGCCAAAATCAAGATTCATTTTTCATCCAATCTAATATTTTAGAATAATATATTGCACCGTCTTTTTACGGCAACCACATATACAGCTCGTTTGTGCCCTTATGCAATGAACAAAAATCGTTCGTTAGAAATATGAAATAACGTGCTAACAACACGTTTTGCCATTTCGATTTGGTCCGTCGAGTCGCATTTTTTCCCGTTTCTTGTAGCGCCAAAAAGTTGAGTACATAATTAGCGGTCATAATCCACGCTCTAAACTCGTTATTCCGGTACCTACCAGTCTTTGAGCTATCAAATAATACGTTAGTTCATTTGATATGGAGGATCGCCAAATAGTACGGGAGCTAGCGGTGTAATTTCCTCTCGTATGTAGGTAACTATCCCTAGCTATCCCAATGTTTGTGCAATTTTGTCGCTGCATTGCAGCTATATCGTGTAGGCTTGTACCTCTCACTCAGTACACGGGATCGGACGTCACTCGTGTGATGACTATGATATATCGTGTTGTACGGTTTGTATTTACCCGGTAAACGTGGTAAAGCATCTTACTTATTAGTTGCGTGTTTGTCTATGAGTATGAGCTAGTTAATTTGATTGTGCATATTAAAAAAGTATTTCAATTCACATATATTTCGTAACTCTGATGTAAAATCTAGTATGAACTTCAGTCTCAAAATCAAAATTTTAAAAGAAAATTACTATTACTATTTTCTGCCTCCTTTCAGTTTGTAATAGTATCCGTTTTTAATTGAAGTAATTATTTTTTCTCTAAAAGTTAATTTATACACACGATATACTTCGAAGATAATAAATTACATAAGAATAAATAACGTACTAATTAACTATCCTGTTTTTACGATAAAGTTACAACATTAATGAACATTAGACATTTCATTTACATTGTAGTAAAAATTTCTATGTAATAATTAGTTTTCAACTTTTATGATACAATTACAATGGCACTCTGTACCCTCTGCGTACATGCATGGCATGAATGTGTTATTGTATAATAAGAATTATTTACATCCAACTAGTAACTACTACAAATATGTATGTATGTTGTTCAGTGGTTCATGACAACATTTTAATGTTGTTATGATGTCCGTTACACAAATGTGTGTGGAAAATATCGCTACGCCATTAGTCACAAACAACTTGTCAAAAACAGCGCTAGCTCCTGTCCCATTATTCGTCTCGCTCTTTATTTTTCGCCAGGACCGGCTTCGAGATTTTTAGACGAGATTTTTTTGCGTATCTTTTTATGATATTAAAAAGTATAAATGTCATCATCATTATCAGTCGTTGGCGTGAGCTGTTAGACATGTATTATTAATACATACATGTCAAAAGCAAGCTCCGACTGCTCGTTTGCCCGTGTACCATTAAAAAAAAATTATAACGGTCACAAACTATAACATAGTCATTGTGAATTATAAACATTCACTATTATCTTATAATTTTCCTGAATATTTATTTTTTCCCCTGAATATTTATTATTCACGTATTGCACCTAATATATTACTTACTTATTTTGCACTCAGGTCAGACTTAACATTAACTTTATTATTAACCTAGCTCGAAAATAGACCTTTTTTTGTTTTTTATCCTATTGCTTCAAAGTGTAATTAATATATGCCATTTTCCACTCAATATAAGTAGAGTAATTACTTTGCTTACATGTATATAAAGTCGCTGAGAGTAAACTTCGGTTCGAATACATTAACGCGTTATTTTAATCACATATAAACACCAAAATTTACATTAAAAAAAAATAAAGCAGAGTGTTGCATAAGAATATACAAACGAAAATCAACTTTGTTGTTATTGCGCATAAGACTGAAATTGTAATGTCATACTAAATATAGAGTTATTAAGGAAATGAAGAAACTGGAAATAAAAAACTGATAATTGCTTACCGTTTCAAACATGGAATGAAGCCATGAAAAAAAATTAAAACTATTTTAAATTTAAACTGTTACTGTGTTCTAAATCAAAAGTTTAAAAAAAGAACAGCAGTAGTGTAGTACTTCCCGCTTTCCTAGTTAAATTCAAAATATATTTTTTTTTAATTCAATCATAATTCGAGATATGATTATGATTGAATTTATATAATTTAATAATGAATAATCTTAGTAAATTAGGCTGTCCTAATTGTGATCTGTGATGATATACATTTTATATGAAAACATGTTCATAAATGTTCAAATCACATGTTCCTTTCAATTATTTCTCAAACAAGGCGTAGCGATTTAAAATGGCAGCTTTGCGCTGTCATTCGAGGGTCTTGCTATCAGTGTAGTAATTATAAAGTCCATTTAAGTTGGATTTTTAAATTAAATATAATATAGTCTTAAAAGAAACCATATTTATTTATAAATTATTAATATTCCACGGAATGTGTCGTATTTATTTATTGTTGTTAATTACAACAATCTCGGACATTTTTGCCATGACTTCGGTATTTATTGTTATATAACAATAACATGTCCTATTAATAACACCTATAATGTATTTAATAAGATTTTCCTTAAGAGTTGTATAATTGTTATTGTAACAATTAGAGCTTATTATTTTAATACACGAGGTAAATATATCTTACTAGCGGACGCCCGCAACTTCGTTTACTTGAATCCGTTTTTTTATCGCAGGCGGTTAAAAAGTAGCCTATAGCCTTCACGCCAAATGGACTAACTAATACTGAAAGAATTTTTCAAATTGTTCCAGAGGTTAGCGCGTTCAAACCAACAACCAAAAAACAAACTCTACAGCTTTATATTATTAGTATAAATTATCATGTACTTATATCAAAGACATTTGATGTTCTTTTGTTGAAGTTAGAGCTATAGAATTTTGCTCCCAAGCAAAAGTTTTTTTAAAGAGTTGTAAGGGAGCAAACGAGCACTCGGAGCTATTTTAAAACTACAACGCCCAGAGACATCTGCAAAGAGGTACAGTTGCGTTGCCCTCCTTTCTCCTGCGTTTCATGGCCTAAGTCACGTTGAGAGGCCTCAGAAGAAGTCACAACAAAAGTAGGAGGAGCTTTATTTCTTGAGTCGTCACAATTCGGCAGCATGCAGCGTGGCACTACCTTTTGCTAAATAATATAAAAAAATATAATAAAAAAAATAAAAAAATAAATAAAAATGATTTATAATGATCCTTGTTCCTGCCCACTGCGCATTTCAGACTTTTTAGATTCGAATTCACGTTTGAAGATCACGATTAAGTGATGTTTTTATATGTAGCTCGAAGGACCATAATGGAATTTCATTTAGTCTCATATCAATTAAGTTTGGAGAATGGAATCCCTAAATGATTTACTTATAATGATCCTTGTTCCAGCCCACTGCTCCAGCCTGCTATGCGGGCAGACGAAGGAGGTGGAGGTGGGCGGCAGCGCGAGCGCCAGCGCAGCCCTGGCGCTCACGCTCATCCGGTCCGGCGCCAACAGCCAGCCGTGCCAGCTGCGGCTCAACGCGCCGGACGCGGCCGCCTTCACCGTACGACTTATTGATGTTAAGGTAGAACCTTTACTTTATATTTTACGTGTATTTTTATAATATAGGGGGAAATTTATTTAATATACCCGGATTTTTTAAGGTTCCTTACGCAAAGGACAAAATGGAACACCTTTTACTGTCCATCCTTCTGTCACCAGGGTCTAGGTCACGAAACACGAGAGTTACGATAAATGATGTGTGTCTGTTACTAAACTACTACTAAACTGTCTACTAAAAACACTCAATTTAAAAATAATTTTAAAATTAAATTAAAACAAATACCCCCTGTATTTGCTATTATTATGCTCCAACAGTATACATTTGTTTGCCGTTTTTATAGAAGTACGTAAAGAAAAATATTTTGCATACGACCATAGGACATCCATGGACATAATACTGTTCGGTTACTCCGGGTAATCCATTTTAAAACCGCTGATCTTTTCACTCTATCCAAGTTCAACCCATTTTCAACCTACGGATCTTTATCACACAAGTGAGGGTGGACAAACGCTCAACTCCTGCCCATTTGCAAGTGGAGCAATCAAGTGTCATGACTCGTAGAAATAATAATTAATTAGCAGCAGTAATTGTTCAGTAGTAGGTGCGTGAGACATTGTGTGGCCTTCGTAATATACTGGCTTGGGTAAACCGCAATAGCACAGATAATAAAATTCATTGTATTTCTCTTTGTGCGATAGTTAACATATTTGTTTATAACAAATTTAACCCGTGCTTTGGTGACTTACATAAAATAATTAAAATATTTCTGCTATTCTTCATTAAACGTTCATTTAACACAATCCCTGAACGAAGTATGAGTGCAGAAAAAGTTATCATTTCTATAACTAATGAGCAAAGAACACGGGCTTAGAAATTGTTGATAGAATCCTTAGGCGACTTAACATGTTATTAATACAGATACGAAACAAATATTTTTAAAAAAATTTTAGTGGTAAGCATAGTGCTTGAGAAGGCTTTGAATTACAAATATTTATATTGGATACTCCACTGACTAATAATAATTTCAATCACATTTCTTTGTTTGGTTTGACATCTTTTCTTTATAAGATTCGTCCTTACGGACAGGCTAGGATCATGGGACCATACCGCCTCTTCTTCAATCGGTTGGTTTGACATCACAACTTTGTAAGTACCAGTGCAGGGTTGCAGAGCATTTTTAAATAATAATAATATTATTAATAAATATTAATAATTATTTATACACAAAATAACTTGATGTATTTGTGTTTAAAATATTTATGAGATGAAAACAATAATTTTTAGTTCTTCGTTTATTGGAAAGAACAGATAACGCAAATTATAATATGAGTATTAATAATTGTTAATGGTATTATGTATATAGAATATTCGAGATTATAATTAAACTAAAATAAAGAAAAAACAATCACCATTTAATGTATATAATTAATAAATATAATTAATTATTAATAGTTATTTATTTTATTGAAAATACTAATAATAAGTTATAATTAGTTGAAAATATTATGCGCTTGAATTACATTAATGATCAACCCCTTTCTATCTTAGATTTCCGGCAACCCTTGACTAGTGACAAAGACAAGTTTGAACCAAAGATAAAAGAGCACACAAAATATTGGTTTGAACTTGTCCGTTGTAGTTTCGTACTTGTGTGCTATTCCTTCCTATTGTTTCCTGTGTTATTTCTATTTTCTACTGCTTTTCCGTGTTTTTAACTCGACTGACTGCTTCTGCCTATGGACTCTGATATTTCTTCTGACCTGTGTGACTAGTGCTTGTTAAAGAATTCCGATTTTATCTGTTATTCACGATATGAATGCTTATAATTTACTATAGTACACGATGCTTATAATTTACTATAGTATATAAATAACTTATTTGGCAGTTGATAATTTTGAAATATATAGGCTTACTTCTATGTATACAGTATGTGCGATTGCGTTCAATTTTGTTACTTTTTCAGTATTCTACGACAGTTATTACTTCCAGTTTTAGGAATTATAAAATATGGGGTATATTTTATAATTCCTTCTCTGTGAAAGAATAGTATTAAATATATGTCAGCTATCCGTTATACACGTACCTATAGAGATCAAAACTTCAAACCGAAATATCTTAAAGACCTTGCCTTACAGAATATCATTTGCTAAGAAAAGTTTAATCAGGAATAAAAACTCTATATTTTAATATTTTTTCTACGAGAAGTCGCTAAAAAAAATATCCCGATAAAATTTGTATGGGAGTTCGCCATTGTTCTTTAATATATAGGTAAGAGGTAGTGCCACACTGCATGCTAGCATGCAGTCGAATTGGGCCGGCACGACCGGGGAGGTACCTCTCGCTTACACGAGACTGGCGTAAAGTGACAGCTGTGCTGTCGCGTTTCGTGCGGTGTGTAAGTAGCCGGTAGCCCATGGAGGTGGGGTGAGAAAGGAGGGCAGCGCATCTGTATAGCCTCTACGCGGATGTTTGTGGGTCGGTAGTCATGAAAATGGCTCCGGCTGCTCGTTTGCCCTCCTATATCATAAAAAAAAAATTTAAATGAAATGTGTAAAGTCTTTCTCAATATACTAACGATTGCTCTGTCATACTGCTTAAAGATAATATACATGTTAACGTTATCAAGGCAATTGTAGCTTGCGACACCTCGTGCGTCAAAATTAAGGCTGTGGCAGGGAAAATAGAAATATCAACATGCGTAATTTGGAAAATTTATTTTTCTTACGCAGGTGGGGGAAAACAAACAAGAGTGGCAATGATCAAGTTCTGTTTCATGGGTTTTGCACGAAACAAACAAAATATTGCTGGTCACCTATGTACTTAGATAAAAATAATGGTTGGCCCAATAGTTGAATAGCGATCAGGTGGGATGATCTCGTGAAAGTACTAAACGGATCTGCATGAAATTTTGCATAGGTATAGATTAAAATATGAAATAAGGTTAAAATATTTTTTATCCCGAAAAAATGGGTCCTTTGATGTAGATTTTACGCGGGAAAACGAGCACAGCTTGTCCTCTTATACGTCTTTAAGTCCACGATGACACGTGAATAATCTGTGTAATCATTTTATAATTAAACTCGTTGAAGGGGCCACGCGTTGCTGTACAAATAAAAATCGCGGTCCACAAACGTGTGCAAAAGACGTTTAACCTTTATATGGACCCTTGTCCCACTTCATAGGGGTGTTTTATAAAGCATAATTAATGAAAAAAGAGATAGGAAATGTGTTTAGTAGACATACGCCAGAGTTTTCGTCTTGTTTTCGCTGACGTATGATACACCAACGAAACGTCTTTGAGGTCTCTCATCTGTCATTGTCCATACAATGTTACTACAATACTGTCGCTTAATATTAAGAGCACCGACTTTAGTACAATTCAGCAAATTGACGTCACACGAGATATTTATGTGGTTATTAAGATGAAAAATATTGCGTAAACCCTCTGACGCTCTTCGTGAGTATTCGATTAACTCTTAATGCGAATTAAAAGGAATTCGCGTCACGGTAAATCGATTTCCATACCCACGATCATTCCACTTCTTATCGTTTATTGTAAAATAATAAGCATTTGCTTTTCAAAAACCTTCGTTTTAGTTAAGAGTATAGTTAATGAATTTACGCTATTGCCCCAGAAATAGGTTTATTCGAATCTATAGGTAAGTGATAAATATAAGTATTTCTGTTTTCCGAACATGGAAGTATGCTGGCGAGAGCGTTACGAGAATCACACATCTGGCGAGGCCAATTAATTTGTAATTTTGGCTGATAAAAAACATCGCGTGATCATTTCACCTGATTATTTCAGAATGATCTTTAACAAAAATATTGTTTTTGATTTCTTTACTAGTTATTGCAGTCCAAATACACTATTTTATTTAGATCCAAAACGTCCACCTCGCAGCAGTCGTCGGTGAAAACGGAACAGTGTGCGTAGGACATTAGCGTTAGCTAAGTGTACTAAATGGCCGAGCGTAACGTTTGTCACGTCACACGAAATAATATTAGTTTTTTAAATTGTCAGTCAACGAAAATAACCTGTTACTAGAAAATATTCGGTGGAAGAGAAGGGGGGCCTTTTATTACCAAACTTGGTTCGTTGCCCGAAGGACACCGAGCAATACGCAGCTGTATTGTGTCACCACAGCACCAATTTAGGTCCCAAAAAAAAATTATTACTGAACCTTTCAAAAATATCTCAAAAACAGCATATCTTTAACAATGCGAGTGAATGGGCGTAGTCATGACAAGGCTTATCAACTAG
>LUGF01038247.1:0-12031 GCA_001625245.1 Calycopis cecrops
ATTTAACAGACACCAGGATTTTTAAAACTTTCAATATAATGCAGAACAAAAAAGATAACGAACTAAAAATAATCTTTGTAATTTTGTGCCATTGCCACGATTAAAAACCTTATTTTAAATATGTTAAAACAAGACTTTATTACTGCGGCAAGTTGATAATTTTTCAAAGAGAATCCCACCTTTTCTCCACACTCGTTTCTGCATCTGGCAACCCTACGGCCGTGGGATCCGTGACGCGAATGACAACGCCACGGATCGATGGCGCTTTTTTCACGTAACGCTTTGATCTCGTACAGCCTGAGCTGAGCTTTATCTGAGCGGTGGATGACTCATAGGACTTTCCCGACGGTTTTCAGCTACAAGGTACTACGATGATTGTGCAGTTGAATATTTATGACACAGCCTCATGCACGCAGTAACCGTCGCTTGCTCACACAAAAATTGTCGGAAAAATTGTTGGATTTTCATATTTTTTTTATATGATACAAAATGGGGCAAACCAGCAGGTGATTAGTGACTACCGCCGCCCATAGACATCCGCAAAACTAGGTGTCTTGTAGACGCGTTGCCGGCCTTTAAGGAAGAGGAATGCTCGTTACTTGAAGATCCCTAAGTCGTATCGGATCGGAAATACCGAGGAAGGCAGTTGGTTCCATAGTACCTACTGTTATACGCGGTAAAAAATGGCGTTTATACCGCACAGTACTATTATACTATTTCATCTCTGAATAGAAGTGGAAGTAGAAAACTGGTTACAACCATACAATTTTTACATCTTTGTCTTGCTTCATCCACATTTTTTTTACTAATTTCACTCATATTAACATTCGCAATATAGGTATTATGATAAAGATGGGATGATTCTCTAAATTATAAAATATGTTAAATTCTAATTAATGTCTAGTTAAAGTTATGTTCGATTAATATCATCACATCACTGTCTTACGCGCACGTAATAACGGTCGCTTGCTCACACTAAAATTGTCGGAGAAATTGTTGGATTTTCATCTCTGAATACAAGTGGAAGTAGAACACTGGTGACAACAACACAATTTTTACATCTTTGTCTTACTTCATCCACATTTTTGGCAAATTTTACTCGTAATAAACATTCGCAATACCTATATGTTAAATATGGAGTGATTTTCTAAATTCTAAAATATGTTCAATTCAAATTAATGTCTAGTTAAAGTTATGTTCGATTAATATGATCACATCACTGTCTTATTTTCATATCTCGGTATATTTTCTGCTGAATAGCTGTACCTACTCAGTAGTTAGTATAATATCTTTTTTATTCCCACCCAAAAGTTTCTCAAATAAGGGTCAACTTTTCAATCCTCAGATAAAAGATAACCCTAGGAATAAACTATCTCTGTTTCATTTTTTATTTCGTGTTAAAGTACGATGGCAATAATTTATTCCTAGGGTTAATTTTTATTTGACGATTGAAAAACCGGCCCTAAGTCAATTATCATTTATTCCTCCGTCTCTGGACGAGTGTATTAAAAGAAACAGAGCGCGAGGATTGTTCGGAGATTTATTTGTTTCCTGTCAATTCAACATCAAACACGAGCCAGTTACCGAACAATAATCGTAAACCACGCTTCCGCAGTTCCAGCGCCGGTTCAGTTCGTGTCTGTTTTAAATGTTTGTTGTGTGCGTGACCCGGTAAATGGTGTGTGTTTAAATATACTACTAGAATTAGCTAGTTTTACTTTCAATAGCCGGACTGCACCGCGTTTCCCTAAATACCATAGCAGCAACTATAAGTTATCTAGGTTTCTGGATATATACAAGGTTGATAAAAGCGAGAGGCATTAAATTAAACCACATATACTATAAGTGCCTACAGTTAAACCGAAACTATTAAAAAAAAGATTACGACAAGTATACGAAATTACTTTTTTCAAACAAGTTAAATAGAGAAAATATGGAATCGCGTGCAGCGAACGGCAACCTCGTACGGGGTGAATGACCCCGGCCGGCCATACTGCCTATCAGCTGTCGTACAGCGTGTGCGAAGTGAGAATAAACTTAAAAAAAATCCTGTGGCTAAACTATTGCCCCGATTGATCTAATTTTTGTTGTGTAGCCTGGAAATTATACATTAAATATGTGGTTTCATTTATTGCCTCTCGCTTGTATCAACCCTGTATATGTTGACATCTACTCAGTCTCTCGGCTGCTAGTCGGTCTACTTTCTCACTTAGAAAGCAGTAGAGTAAAACATTGATTTAAAAAATAAAATAAAGTTAAAAATAAAAATAGAAATAAAAACTACTAACACAGCCTACTACCACAGAGTAAAGAGACGTACTACGACGTACTACTATCAATATTATTAAATGAAGATATATTTCTGATTACAATTACTAGTCATAATTTGACTGCTGATTGTGCTGTGACTATACAAAATTAACTATAACTAACGAAACAAATATATCCCTTAGTTTTTTGATAATTAGTTTTTTAATAATTTTGTTTCATGCCAATTTAATTAAGATCGATAAAAACGAACCGGGCAATGAAACAATTATTTCCCGCGGAATGCCGCAAGCCGCAAAAACGATATTTAGCAAACATTCCGCCAACAGTCCGAGTCCCCTGAGTACAGTAACGTGCGTGTTGCAGATGCGGTCGCCGCAAGCGTGCAGCCTCCAGCGAGATGAGCGCAGCGGCCGCCAGCCGCAACTACACCTACGATGAAACAATACAGGTACGATGCTAACCGTGATGCAGCCACGAACATGCGTCTAATTAAAATTGTATTGTGGTCCTAAAATGGCTGTAGAATCATTTCATAACGTTTGATAATAGGCTAGTTATGTGAATATAACTCTCATATTATGAAGCGTTATAAAATCGTAATTTCAGAACATTTTTAACACTTTTATCCCCTTATTAACAAACATATAATAACTCTATCCAAGGAGTAACCTAGTAATAAACTGACATCTGTCAAATTCTATAATAAAAAAACACATAAAAAGTATGGAATTTGACCGATGTCAGTTTAGTATTAGGTTATTACTTGGATATAGTTATTCCATGTTTATTAATAAGGGGGTTAGTGTATAACTTACTTAAACTTTCAACCATATTCTTTAGAAATTATGAATCGTCCCTTAGGGTGCTTTTATAAAGAAGCAGGTTCCCAGCGCCGACAATTCCGGCGCCGATCGGCGCTGGTCCGAGCAGGTTGCACTCGTATAAAGAAGCAGGCAAATCGGCCTGTAGTGACCATCATGTCGTCGGCTTCATCGGACGACGACTTATTTATTATGGAAAATAGTTATTTAAAATGTTTGTATAATATATTAGTATTTATTATATTAGTATTATATTAATATATTAGTATTCTAATTGTATAATATTAGTAGGATGTGAAAGTTTGTATGTTAATTAAAAGTGGAAATAGTATTAAAAAACGTGTATTATTTACAAATAGAACTAAATAGTAATTACGTAATAATATCAGTGTACTTAATATATTTTCTATAAAGTAAGTAATATTATTTAAAAAAAAAATGGGTATTTTTTCATGTTTTAAGTTTATTATTAATGGTGAAACACCTCAATCGTGCCGGCCCAAGTGCTGCTACATGCATGCATGCATCGTGGCACTGCCAAGAATATTAACATTTATTTGAAAAAACAATGTTTCATGAACACAAGTCTTATACGAGTATGACACGAGATACATTGTCCTGCATTTTCAAAATGCAATGGACACCCTACGTACCGGTAAATGCTTGAGCCGGCTCGAGTCGGCGCCGGTACGCGCCGAAAACCTGCTTCTTTATAAGTGAGCCCATAAGATAACATTGCAAAACGTGTCGGCGCTGGTCGGCGCTGGTCGGCGATGGTCGGCGCCGACAATTTACCTGCTTCTTTATAAAAGCACCCTTACATACTAAGATACCTATTCTTATTAGGATGTGTGCAGACTCGTAAGAATATTAAGCACAATATAAAGATCTACGATTCTATATATCAATCAATATATACAATCTACGATTGTATATAGTATCTATTGTGTCTTAAGTCTTTATTATTAAGTTTGTGAACAAGCATACATCTTACTAGATTTGTGCCTATCAAGTATGAGTACTTTTAAGCTTATGAATACAAATTTTTGCTAATGTGGTTTAAATTAAATTCCTTAAATGAGTCTATTTGAATAGTTTCATTCGATTACTTAGTTTTCGTTTTCGCCTATCTACGTAAATGCACGTCTAATAGTCCTGCTATCTTATCGAATTGAACGTTGTGAAAATCGCGGGCAATAAACTTAATAATGTTAAATAAACTTAATAAGCTTAACTTAATATAATTAAATAAATAGGTAACTAAATAAACTTAATTAAGCTATTTATGACGTTGTTTTATCTACCTACTAACTCGCTATTCTTAAATTAAATGAATGGATGTTGCATAATTATTCTATGCCCTATAAACTTAAATCTAGGGGTTACGGAAATACACGCACATAACAAAGAGGCTGGCTAAAAAAATCTTTAAAGGTTTTAATCAGAGTTATTTCAGTTTTCAAAATGCATCTAGTTCGAAGCAAGTTTGCAGTTTAAGAACATAGTTTTAAAGTTTACTTTCGAAAAAACCTTTTACAGGATCGGCGAATTTGCTGACTCTTTCGGCATGTAATCTGGATTAGGCGAAAGTGCGATATTTTAATTTAATATCTAATGTTAATGGCACAAAGGTGTTTTTTGAATGCTCCGTGTGATGCGGGGTGTGCATTTTTTTTCAGTCTGGTCATAAAGGCACATTAGGAGAGGGCGGGAGGTTCATATAAAAACAGTATGTGGTCTTCTTGGTGTGATTTTTACCTGCAACGTTAATGACTGCATTTTTTAATAAATTAACAAATATAATTTTTAACTAGGGGAGAGGAAGTACCTACCTCATTTCTGACTAGGGGAAGAAGAAATTGCGGGAGTGGATACTAATCTATCGAGGAAAGAAAAGAATAAAGAAAGAAAGGAAATAATTTTTATTTATCACAATAACATATATTAAAAACTCAGTATTATGCCTGTTTTAATTTCTGATCTATAACCTCGAGAAAATAAACTAAGTACATAATAATATGATCCGTCTTGTCTAGCCTGCCTCTCGTCCCTAGATTCTTACTGCCTAGTAATGACAACTTGTTAGTTTGACAAATAACATTTCATATTGAATTGGAACCACTTATCATTAATAAGTAAACCACAAGTCTCTCCCAAGAATACTGGTAAAATAACCACAACTATGAGGAATATATCCAATTCTCCGAAAGTATACGTAAAACATTATATTGTATTAGTAGGTATACTACACTGTACACATTCAGTTATACCGAGCTCGTATGTTCTGTTCGATTCCACCCTCAGCCCTTATCTCCCGTGGCCTTTATTTCGCAGATACGGCTCTCCCCAGAGCCTGCGAGCGCGACCATTTATCAGGCCCGACCCACATTGGCCTGACATCTGCCGCCAAACACCACCCCTCTTCGAGCAGAGGTTTCGTTGGAAAATCCTAACTTATCGTGAAATATTCGCGAGGCTGTTAATGCAATGTGCAGCGATATATGAAAGTATCTAGTAGGTACAAAACAAAATTATTTATAAGAATATAAATGTCAGATTTGATCGTTCAAATACGTAAATTCATCTTAATTACATCGATAATAAATTATCTAATTTTTCCACTTGTGTTGGATAAACACTATTAATCATGTGTTAATATTTACACTTTCAGGTTAAAAAATAACACGATCGACATCGTTAATTGTCACAAATGACATTTACCAACAGACATAAAGGGCGCCATTTTGTCAAATAATTATACACATGTGATAAAAGTTCAAGTTTTATTATCAAAAATTTCCAAATTTAGTTGGCAAACTTACCTATTTTGTTGAAATCTATGCATTTTCTCTTTTTATGGTAGAACAGTAACCATACCTCAAATAGACGTTCTCATTTACTGTCAAATTATTTGTAAAGCATCTGTCCTTATTTGCCAAAATTAACAACTTCGTTTGATGGACACCTCAAGTTGACAAACAAATTTAAATGTTTCCTACATTTTTGTCACGTTTTACGCGGCGTGGCGTATTAAGACGAAATACTAGGCAATTTCAAATTTTATACCGAAAATTAGATATTTTCGTATAAAGTAAATACTTTGAATAGAATAGCTATAGGTACCTAGATGAGATAACTGCGGGTTTATACACGTAAGGGCCACAACACACACGAGACTTTCAGAGTCGGCGACCGGCGACTTTGTGATGCAGTAGTCGTGCGACAGCATCGCGATCTCGCGACGCGGCGAATTAGCGACTAAGTCGGCGCGTCTGGCGTGTTGAAGTGTGCGCCCCCCGCGTCTAGTCGCTGCATTTCGCCTCTAAAAAGCTACAAAGTCGCCACGTCTAAGACCCCGTCCAGACTGAGCGAATAACGCGCGTATTAGGCCTGATTACAAACAATTTAACGAGGTGGTCGGATTTCAAGTCCCTCAAAATTTCACACACGTAGTTAGTAAATAGTAATAAATATAGTTCAGTACTTTTTTATTATATTTAATGTGCAACATAATAATGTAAAAAAAGAAAGACATAAAAAAAGAAACACGACTCGTGAGGGACTTGACCCCTGACCACCTCGTTAAATTGTTTGTAGTCAGGCCTAATACGCGCGTAATTCGCTCAATCTGGACAGGCTCTAAGTCTCGTGTGTGCTTTCACCCTAAAGTCTATCATAATCTTTTCGCGACAACTATAAATATTTTATGTATAATGTCAGATTTTAGGCTATACATATCGATTCCTCTAAATCCATTCTGTGAATTTAGCGTGGAAGAATGGCAAGCATACATACACTTTTTTACACTTTTACAACATCCCCATTTATAAATTTGGTAGGATATCATAACTTCTAAAACCGCACTATACTTCACTCAAATAATTGGAAGGCAGTTTTCGCGTAGATTGAAGAGCTATTACGGGCCAATATATACGTTATCGAGGTCCGAGGCAATTTATCGTAATTTCGCTATCTGTGGCCGGGAATTGGCTTAGTGAATTTGATTAACGAAGAGGTCCAACCCTTACGGGCCTAATGTGGCCAGCGCATTAAGGAGGCGCGGGCCAGAAAATCGAATTTTCCGCTCCATGCTCCTGTACCTTTGCGCCTTTGTTTTGTTTTTCAGATGTCCCCGGGAGGGTCCGTGTACTTAATGACCTCTGCAGGGAACGAGGTTGATGAGTTCAAAATTCACGCCCATTTTACTTCACCTTGCCCCTTGATGACATACATTTCGGCCATGTTGTTTTTTTGTTTTGTAGTGTGTTTAATTTTAACGAAACTCTTATTTTGAATAATGTTAGGAAATACATTTTACAATTTAGTAAGAGGTAGTGCCACACTGCATGCGCTGCCTTCCTTCCACCTCCATGGACCACCGGCTACTTACACCGCACGAAACGCGACAGCGCAGCTATCACTTTACGCCGGCATCGTGTAAGCGAGAGGTACCTCCCCGTTCGTGCCGGCCCAATTCGACTGCATGCAAGCATACAGTGTGGCACTACCTCTTCGTAAATAAATAGACGTATCTTCGGTAAAAACATTTTTTAAAGAAACAAACGTGTCCCAATTTCAGGGCGGCCGTACTAAAGCAGTTTACATACATTTGGAGAGGGCGTTCTTAATCCGCACTTAAATTTTCCAAAAGATAAATTCACATTGCCGCTCCGCTGAGTGTTTCGTTTTCATTTACAAACAAAGTGACGTTTAATTCACATGCGGCCTGTAAAACTTTATTATTCTTTAATCCAAATGGAATAATTATTCTGAGATCTGAATAGAATTAAATTGTGCGTATCACCATATATGTGATTGAAGTTTACTAGGAGGAACATAATTTTGAAGTGCCAAAGAAATGTGAGCGAGATAGCTCGGCAAAGCGTGTGATCTGTAATACAGGATCAACCTAACTCAGACACCAGCTCCTTACATTTACTTTAAGGTCAAATAGAACGTGGTTTTGTTAATGTAACATATAGTTTTAATGTAAGGAGAAATAAATAAATAAAAAAAAAAAAAAGAAAAAAAAGCGCAACGCTGATTTTGCGTTTGATAGATTACTGTTCTCACGTTTTTACACCTCATATTGAAGTAAAACGCGCGCTTTGGGGAGTAAGCTGGCGAGAGCGTTACAAAAATCACACATCGGGCGAGGCCGATGGAAGTTGCCATTCTAAATTCAAAATTAAAATCGACTAAGTGAAAAATATGTATCATATTATGACATGTTATGTCGTTGTGACTAGGATAATAAATTAAGTTTTACTTCAGATGTGTGGTTTATAGCACACACTGTTTTTCATACCGGGCGCCGTAAATCGTTTCTTAAGTATTCTCTACTTATTGAAGAAATGCTTCACAGCAATGAATAAGATGAATTAACTATGGAATACCTTTCTTTTACTAAACGGCGTCAAGTGACTGCTACGTGGTCGTGTTTTGTGCAGTTTTGGGTGCTCCGGATTGTCTTTAGAAACCATATGAAGGACAACACCTGCATCTCAACATATGCGAAAGCAGCTGCGTGCCATTTATTTGCGACTCATCTTCTATACACTCTATCCCCCTTGTTAATTATACATAGATTAACTTTATATATTATAGTTTATCCAAGCATTAACCCAGTATTAAACTGACATCTGTCAAATTCCATATTAATAAACACATAAACAATAGATATTATGGAATTTGACAGATGTCAGTTTAATACTAGGACAATGCTTGGATAAAGTTAATCTATGTTTATTAATAAGGGGGCATGAGTCTACGGTTAATGTCTGTCCTTGGCAATATATTTTTGATTGTGATAAAATAAGTTGAATTCACATCGTCTCATTATGCGGCTACAATAGCTAGCTAGTTTCATTACTAATATTCGTAAATTAATATACCTGTTATAACCAAAAATATAGTTTAATTAACGAAAATTAATTGCGTTCAAAACTACACTATTCACTTTATGGACTGTTTCGTGTATCGCGGATATCCGATATCGGTTATGAAATGGCAGCGGAATTTCAACAGTTATTTTGTTGTAGCGTGCCGACTGCCGCGTATGAAAATTGGCCGCACGTGTTATGGAAACATGTGTCCACTTCCCGTACTAGTGCGACGTTCACTTTGACAGTGATTGTATCAATATTTGGAAATTGAATATACAGAGTGTTTAGTGTTGGTACAGAGAAAATATATTTCTGGTTTTATGACTTTATAGTATGTTGATAACTTCACAGCTCACGGTGTTGATTAGATTTCACGCAGACATGATACTGCGGCATAGTGACAGTACTTTGTAAGTTTCCTGTGGCCTATTAGTGGAGGGCAAAACGCCTGCATAAATCGGTTATCTATGGGTGTCAGTAGCCAATAAAAGGCTCGGATTTCTCTTTTGAGAAACTCTTTCTCCATAGAGCGCCAAACATCCCGATCTTGGGCCCGCATCTATCCATTTCTGGTATAGCATATAATAAAAATATTTTATACATTCCCAATCATGAAATATCGTAACACTACACTGACCTACCACAACTATACAGTACTTTGAAGTGTTGGCTACGTTTGAAGAGGCATAGCGATCGGGTATTGTGTGAATGGGTAAACAAAGTGATACGGCCCCATTCACTAGGTGCAAATGTGAACGTTATATATGTCTGTCTGGTTGTAATGATGTGTGTGTCTCTCGTTGTCACCCGGTGTCTTATTCTTTAGTATTCGGTACAACGACCTTTTTAATATGATTTTTTAAATAAAATATATTATCTTAGAGAGACGTACCTATCTTTATCATAATTAAAATATATCTCGTTTTATCTACCTATCTATAACTGCCATGCCATATGTAAATAGTAAATAAACTCGGATCAAGTTAAACTAAATCCAAAACAAAAACTAGTTTTAGTCAAATTATGAAATTTTTTCATTTTTTTGAACTCTTGGTCGTATTTCATGTTTGTAAAGCAGGTTAAAATACTAATGTCTTGTTATTTAATATTAATCTTTATTCTAGGCAAATTGCATTAGGAAAAATATCAATTTTATTAAATTGCTAAATAAGCTTGTTATCGTGCCATCTAGTATCGAGTAGGGGCAATAAAGTTTCATGTGACTGCAATTAAATCAACTAGAGGGCACACGTACGCCACTTACATATTAACATGGATTGATGAACTACATATGTTAATTAGAATAAGTAAAAAAATACTATTCTCGTCTACAGCCTTGTGCAGTTGTAGTGATTGATAATTTTTATTTGTATACTAGTTACGTCCAGTGGTTTCACTTGAAAAAAAATTCAACTCTAAGGTTTTGATTTCGTAGAAATATTGAGGCATACGTTCGACTACTCATTATACTAAATATTTTAACCTATAAAATAATCTATCATACGTTATTTTAATAAAAAACGCTTTCATCGCATTAGAACGATTGGCTGCTATTGTTTGGTAGCGTTATACGCTTAGGGGGTTTATGTTCAAAGTTAAATAAGTAACTAAAGTTCAAGTTTTATGTATTTAGTCGGCGGCCACAGGTTTAAATATTGCTATGCTAACAGGGGCTGTGAGTAATGACCTCACAGACGAAAAGCTACTCGTATTGAGACCAAACTAGGAGAGTTTGATTGCATGCACTTTTTTGTCAATTTGTACTACTTTGGTGTCAATTTAATTTCGTCAAAACTTCTTGCTAAGGGGTGAGTGAAATATCTAATCTTTAGTAAGAGGTAGTTCCACTCACTTACACGATACCGGCTTAAAGAGACAGCTGTTCTGTCGCGTTTCGTCCGACGCGATGGCCTGTGGCCCATACGGGAAGGAAGAGGAAGGGCAACACATATTTATAGCCTGGTAGTCATGAAAATGGCTCCGACTACTCGTTCGCCCCATTATACAATAAAAAACATATTGTGAGTAAACGGTAAAAGAGTGTTGGGCTCACGCAAATGAACCTTACGTAATATGTAACTACGCCTAATTTACGTAAGATACCTATGACCAACGTTGTGCAATAAATATAAATTACTAGCTACGAAGTAGTTCACATACCAAGTACCTAAGTAAGTTTGTTACAATCTCATGAAAATATAGAAATAAAAATCTAAATGTACTTTACAGCCTATTCTTATTCCTACCGATATTATTCCTACACTCGGATAATTTCATGAAACCATTCTACATTATTTCGTCGTATTCATAATACTAAAGAAAAAAATCATGCGAACGTCATGACATTTTGTCTGTAAAAAAAATGAAGGGAGATTTTGCGATCGTAGAATAAAGTCTACCTATGTGGATACTATTAGGTGAAGGTTGCGATCATTGGACCGGCTCTTTCACTGGACCACCAATTTTTTTCAAAAACTATGCATGTCACAACGAGTTCAATACGTTGATAGGCAACCTTACAGCACCCCTTGCCTCCTCGACAAACCTCAGTGCCCTCGCGTCGTGTGGCAAGTAGTGACGTATGCACTTGTGTCAGCGGTGATCGTGATATAAAATCGAGCCATCAGCAAACCCATGTAAGTAGCATTGTATTTATTCATGTTTGATGATTGTATTGTGTCCGAGTAGCAAATTTATCTGTGCTTACAGAGACTATGAAGTTTTTTACCTAACTTTGCACGTTTTTTAATACCCGCTTTCATTATGTTAATATACCTAGTTGCCATCAATGGACCACAATGGTGACACCATTATTGGACCGGTCCATTCAAAGAAACTTAGCGAATTGCTTATTTTCATTTTTTCAGAATAATACATTCTGAAAAATGTTCTTCTCTGTGTGAATTTCATATTGTAATAGTTACAAATACAAATTTTCTAAATTATTTTTTTTTTCCTTTTATTTTTTTTTATATAAAAATTAAAATTAAAATTAATATATAAATGGAATTATTATTGTACAGTATTGAAAATGTAATATCAAAGTTAATAAAT
>LUGF01038250.1:0-17293 GCA_001625245.1 Calycopis cecrops
AACAGCTCGGAGAGAGCCTTCGTCCGCCTCTTCACCTCTTGCGCTGGGACCTGAGAGTTATTTAAGTGATTACTTTTTGTGAGAGGGGAAAACGGTTCATTACGTAACGCGTTATGGTAGTATGTCTGGCGTCCGTTTCTCTAAGGCAAGAGGTAGAGGCAGGCATACTTCTCTCACTCTAGAGTGGCAGAGAATGAGAGTCAGAGAGAGAAAGTGGCAAAAGATTTTATTAATATACAAGTTTGATAAAAGCGAAAGGCATTAAATGAGACCACATATTTAGTGTATAATTTCCAGGCTACATAACAAAAATCATATCAATCGGAGCAATAGTTTAGGCACAGGAATTTAAAAAAAAATCTCACTTCGTACACGCTATACTGTCAGCTGATAGCGAGTATGAGCCGGCCGGGGTTATTCACCCCATTCAAGGTTGCTTTTTGCTGTACGAGCCGGTACATTACAGCTTGATTACATTTTTTCTTTATTTAACTCGATTGAAAAAAGTATTTTCGTATACTTGTCGTAAACTTTTCTTTAATAGTTTCGGATAACTGTAGGCACTTATTATAAGTGCCTACAGTTATCCGTTATTAATTTAATGCCTCTCCCTTTTATCAACCTTGTGTAACCCTTTCTTATTATATCATAAATAAAATTTAAGTAATAACCTAAGCTTTTCCCAAGTTAAACAATTTCTATATTAAATAATTTAACTTTTGTTTGTCAGTTATCACTTCTGTCGAGTCAGGAAAGGCACACGTTTTTGATAGCAAAGGAGGGTAAACTAGCAGGCGGAGACTACCGACACCCATAGACATCTGCATGATCGCTATTTATATTTTAGATGCCCTCGTTTCCGTTTATCCTCAGCGCCTTCCCGCTACTCACACACCGCACCTGGCACTGCCTCTAACTAACAGTGTTAGGGTTCTGTTATTGATATAAAATTCAAAATTTTCATTTTGAAAACGACTTAAAATCGCCGTGTATACTCCAACCCCCAAGGTCTGCAGACGTACCCTGGTCATTTTAGCAGCAGGTTACTGATATAAAATTCAAAATTTACGTGTCGATAACGAATTAAAAATCACCATGTATACTCCAACTGCCGAGGACCGCAGATTTACCCTGGTCATCTTACTGTCATTTATATAAAATTCAAAATGTCCGTTTCGAAAACGACTTAAAAATCACCGTGTATTCTCCAATCCGAAGGTCTGTCTTGCCCTGGTCATCCTTTTCGAAAACGACATAAAAACCACCGTGTATAATTGCTGCCAATCACAAGAACTTACCCTGGTCATTTTAGCGGCGGGGGTGCCGGGGCGGGGGAAGAACTGGTTGATGAAGAGCGAGGGGAACCTGTACTTGGCACACAGCGACACGGTCTGGTCGAAGTCCGCCTCCGTCTCCGTGGGGAAGCCGCAGATTATGTCCGTCGCTATCGTCATACCCGGCACCCTGATGGACATAGACAGACAGAATAATAGTATATTTTCTGTGGACTTCAAGCTATGTTAGTCTAACCCCGTGGTAAGTACTATAAGGACTTGTGTTACGACGGACAATATAATGAATATCCTATTAATATAATATTATAAATGCGAAAGTTTGTATGTTTGTTTGTTCGTTTTTTACTCCTTTTCGCAAAAACTGCTGAACATAGAGTGTAACTTGGATTAACACAGTTTTTATCCCGAAAAAATGTTCCTATGGGATGCATGATTTTCCACGGTATCGAAATTTACGCGGGTGAAACCGCGGGGTGTTAACTACTGTTTTTATAAATTTAAGAAATTTTATATATTAAGATTTTTATTCCATTTCCAAATCCATGCCCTGTGCGGGACTCGAACCCGCGACCCCCGACGCAAAAAGCTCCGCTTATCCGAGCCCTGTACCATTGCGCCAGCCGGGTCGTCGTATATTAACTAAGTTATCACAATTATTGTATTTTTATTTATCTTTTCTCTTTCTTTTTAAATGGCTTACTTTACGTATAATAGTGTAATATGTGTTTGTACCAAATAAAGATTTTTCTATTTCTATTTCTATATTACGATTAAAAAGCAAAAAACATGATAACTTGAAACTATCAATTAACAATGATCTATATTTAGCAACACAGCTTAATTTTTTTTAAATTTATTTTATGTTAATCTATGTTAAAAATATTTTAATTTCTGTTAATTTAATTAATTTAATTTACTAAATCAAGTCAATCAGTCAAATATTTGTATTCTAATTTATCATTTCAATTTTAATTTATATTTAATAATTTAGAATAGCATTACGTAGTACATAAATTTGAATGCTGTGTACGCACATGCATCAAAATCTGATGAACAATGTAAAATTTAAAATTGTTTTATTGTATGAGCTATTGGTGTTTCAAATTAAATAAATAAATAAACACTTGAATAGCGTCTGCTACGGGTTTGCGTAGCTCGGCTTTCTTCTGCTGAGATATTGGAATAAAAAACAAGAGATGAATTAAAAACAACCGGCAGTCATCAATATTTTAAGTGGCAATTACTTAATGAGTTCACATATATAAGATTGTATTCAGTAGTTGTTGGGGTTTTATGTCCCAACAATGAGGATTCTTCGTCGCATGTTCATGCGAATAAAAACTCAGGCAGATAGTGGACTGTATATTTAATGTAATGATGTACAATGTTCAAAAGCCAAACAGAAGATGTGATGTGAGTCGAAAATGGCGGAAAAGGTGAAGTGAACAAAAAAAAGACGCCTACACCGGAAGCCCCCTCCAGTCGAAACGTCTCTGGTCTGCGTTCCATAGACACTGTGCGGAAATTCTTCCGAACTGTATTCACATGTAGGCGTTGCGAATTACGACGCTTTACTTTCACTATAATATTTTCCCTAAATGGGGAAGAAAGGTTCTCGAGTCAAGCCTCGCACCGAAAACAGTATTAGGCCTCCCAGGGGCCGACGAATTGGTTAAGATGGCGGAAAGTCGCTGGGTGTACGGTTCGTGACTGACCAGTGGCGCTTCCTTATGTCTAGCAACGAACATCCTCCAGCTGCTGATAATGACACTGTTAAAGAAAAGAAAAAGAAAAAAAAGAGTACGTACTTGTCTCTGAGGAAGTCGACGACCCTCTCGAAGTCCGCCCTCCCGTATTCCCTCTTCATGTCGGCCAGCACCTGGTCGCTGCCGGACTGCACCGGCACGTGGAGGAACCTGGACGTACAACCTTGGTCACTGCCGACACCCATAATCATCCGCAAAGCCAGACGCCACGCAGATAGTGGGAATAACTTTTCATACATTTTTATTACAAAAATGTTCATTTATTTTTATTTATATAATAATTCAGGTAATAATAATTAATTCATATTTATATAATAAACAGGGTTATTTTTTGGTCACCGGCCAAATTTTAAAATAAGGAAGTAAACATCATTCCAAGGGTGTGTTTTAAATTTTATCGCCTAATGGTAATATTTTGTTAAATAAAAATCGATTTGACATGTTCCTTAAAAATTCATCGACTGTTGTTCTTACACGAAATGTATCGACTTCAATGCCGGCTTATTGTTAGTCGCGAGTGTGATGCACGTGGTGACCAAGAAATATGTTTTACAACATGGGACAAAGAATTGTATAATACCGTGACAAAAATCACCGTGAGCTGCATCGCTGCCAGCGATCACAGCGAACGCGTAATAACAGTGACCGGTCGCTGTCAGCACGTAGCGATTCAATCACTGCTCGCGCAAAGAGCATTCACTACAGCGATCGCTGTTTACGCATATCACAGTGATTTTTCACGGCGATCGCAATCACCGTCTCACCACTAATCAGTAGTAGCCCAATAGTATTGCGGCAGCAGAGACGAGCCGATGTCGCGTCCGAACGTGTAGCCGCCCCATCAGAGACGTCCGGTCGTGTGGTACTCACTTGTAGACTCGCGGGTGGTGCATGATCTCGGCGACGTCGGCGAGGTGCTCCAGTATGTAGGGCGGGTTGGTCATGCCGAGCCGCAGCCGGCAGCCCGCCGGGATCACGTCCACCAGCCGCCGCAGCAGCGCGGGCAGAGACGTCCCGATGTCGCGGCCGTACGTGCCTCAAAAAACATTCAAATTATCACACATTCAAACATATATTTATTTTTATATACAGGGGATTTTTTAGTTGTTTTCGAATTTTTTTTTTTAATTTTACACAGTTACTCATACATACGGTACTTCGTTTTCGAACCAAAAATTCTATTTCGAAAACAGGACCAACATATTTAGTTAATTTGATAAAATAACAGTCGATATTTATATCGCTCACATAGAAAAAGTAAGAAACAGTATTAAAGCCGTACGCTCGTCCTACAAAGTTTTCATTACTTTCAACACAACGTTAAATTCGCCAATGAGTATAAAGGAGAGCATGAATCTCGACACAGCATTACACGCAAGCGCAATATGGTCAGACATATTAGAGAAAGCCTGAAAAAAATTGATTGCCTTACCCGATACTATGAACTTGTACCGAATGCCTTGTACTCAACGCGATAACGATACTTGGACGCGATATCGCGTTCACGGCACCTCTATTAAGTTACTTGGACGCGAATTCGCGTTTTCGGCATATTGAACTTAAATTCTGTACGCGTGATACGAACCTATACGAAAGAGCAACTGATTTGATAATTTTGAGCCAAATTTGACAGGGTAACAAAATTTTTAAACAATAGAATCCTTAACAAAAGAAATTACTAGAATGATATTGGTCAGATTAGGGCCATTACTTGAGACGCTCGGCGTTAAAACAAAAGATTTTTGTCTGTTTGGGCGCACTATTGTTCACAACCACAATGATTTATATTTTTATAATTATAGTGCCATCGCCAAACAGACTAACATTGAGTATTTTATACAAAATAAATCGTGTTGAACAGTTTGTCACTCCTGTTTTATTTTATCGTACCGGACGCGATTATGCGTCCAAGGCATGGTGCGAGAAATCAACGATTTAAATAATTTTAAAATTTCATGTTGTATCCAGGAGCCGCTTTGAGACTGTTAACTTTGAATTAAGATGTATGTATACTTTCAATTTCAGATTATTTACTCTTGAAACGAGGAAAAACAAGACAAGCCACATAAAGACGCGAATTCGCGTCCAGGGCACAGGAAAAAAGTTTGCTAGGACGCGAATTCGCGTCTAAGGCACTGAATGGGTTATACAACTTAAATTATATTAAAATGCGACTTAAATAATATTATTATATTTTTTTTGTATTTATTGACAATCATTAGGGTTCCGTAGCCAATTAGCAAAAATCGGAGCCCCTATATCCGTCCGTATGTCACAGTATTTTTTTTTCCGAAAGTATTGAACCTATGTAGTTGAATCTTCGTAGGTTGATGTATTCTGTGAACCGCTATTTGAATTTTGAATAAAAATAATTAAATTAAAAAGTTAGGGGAGCACTCCATACATAGAACTATATCTAAAAAAATATTCATCCAATCTGTATGTGAGGGGTGTCTATGAACAGGTCTTTAAAAATCTTATTAAGATAATTTTTCATCAAATTCGTGGTTGTTTCAAAGATAGATGCTTCCAAAGTGGAAAAATTTGTGTTGTCGTCCCCTTTAACCTTTTAACTAAGAGAGGGAGAAAACTAAATAATATATATACTGAAGATCTCAATGGAAACTTTCAATGAAAATAGGTTTGAGCGAGATATAATTATTAATTTTTAAGAAATAATAAATTTTCAAAAAACCAAAACACAACTTTGTCGTTCATACAAACGTTATGAAAAACCAATTTATTTTTATAGATAACGGTACGGAACCCTACGTGCGCGAGTCCGACTCGCACTTGGCCGGTTTTTTAATAACATTTATGAAATTTATTTTTAAACAATTACTACCATATTGTTAGTTTAAGTTCTATTTTCACACACCATGTTATGGGAGAACCATAATTATTTGTAAAACACCTACACCCGTACTATTTTCATGTGAATTAATGAGCATTACAATGGATTTGTCCGTTTTTATTAATGCTATGGATTATTTCAAAATTTCGGTTCGAAAACGACTGTAGTGTAGTAGTATAAGTTCTATGTATTTGAACTCGACATTGCCTTCCGTCTTACCCATAGATTTAGAATTGTTTTCACTACGTGAAAATGTACAAAGCGTGGGAGCGAGACATTCAAATTAAGTTCCAATCATCGGAAAAGAAAAGAGACAGTAGATAAAGTACATATAAGACAATTATTTTACGCGAGTAAAGGCCATAGCGTCCCGATTACTTAATAATGACAAAGTCATAAATGTGTTTTCGTAGTAATTCTGACATTTGTCAAATGTTTTTTTGTCTCGTCTCTGTTCTTTATTGTGTATCTTGTATATTCTAAACCTCGGATATATATCAGCGGTGAATTTAAATTCTCCGCATGCCAATTTATTCAAATATAAAACCTTATGTATATAAAAATAAAGTCCTCAGGTGATGAAACCTATAATAGGTCTCTGCACTGTTGAGGCATTTTTTGACAAGTTTTGACATAGATTTAGAATGTACAAGATACACAATGTCAGAACAGAGGCGAGACAAAAAAATATTTGACAAATGTCAGAATTACTACAGAAACCGTAGCCAGAGAACTCTGTCTACGACAGAAACACTTACATGACTTTGTCATTACTATGTAATCGGGCCCCTATCGCACCTTACACGCGTAAAATAATTGTCTCATATGTACTTCATCTACTGTCTCTTTTCTTTTCCGATGATTCTAAGTTAATTTGAATGTCTCGCTCCCACGCTTTGTACATCTTTCACGTAGTGAAAACAATTCTAAATCTATGAGTTTTGACAAGACCTACTATAGGTTTCTGCACTGACGAAGGGATAACATCCTTGTGCTACCATTTTCTTTTGTTTTTTTTATGGTATAGGGGGTAAACGAGTAGTCGGAGGCATTTTCATGACTACCGACGTCCATAGACATCCGTATAGAAGCTATACAGATGCGTTGCCCTCCTTTCTCCGGCTTCTAACACACCGCACGAAACGCGACACACAGCTGTCACTTTACGCCGGTCTCCTGTAAGCGAGAGATACCTCCCCGGTCGTACCGTCCCAATTCAGCTGAATACAAGCATGCAGTGTGGCACTCCCTCTTGCTATCATTTCAAAATAGTATTAAAACTGGTCAAGAGGTCAAGGTTACATGCCAACGGGAGGTAAGTGCATGATTTTCGGAATTGATCTTCATGACAACAATTGTAGCATAATTATGTCACTTTTGTCAAAATAAATTTTCACATACAAGCAATTGTATAAGGCAGTTGTGGCCAACCATTTGATCATGATCAACTGGCCACTGGCGGTTTAACATAAGAATAGCACATGCAACATTTTACTATTTTATTAACAGTTCATGAAATATGTCTTAAGTCAATTTTAGTCGGAAATCGTTGACCACCCCTGTTATAATGGCGGAACCCTTATAGCAGAGGTGGCCAACTTTTTTCTTTTGCGGTACGGAAGTAAGAACAACATACAAGGTTGATACAAGCGAGAGGCATTAAATGAAGCCACATATTAAGTTTATGATTTCCAGTTTACACAACAAAAATCAGATCAATCGGTGCAATAGTTTAGCCACAGGTATTTTTTAAAGTTTATTCTCACTTCGCACACGCTGTACGCCAGCTTATAGCCAGTATGGCCGACAGGGGTCACTCACCCCGAACGAGGTTGCCGTTCGCTGCATGCGCCGGTACAAAGTATGATGCCATATTTTCGCTATTTAACTTGTTCAAAAAAACTAATTTGGTATACTTGTCGTAAACTTATTTTTAATAGTTTCGGACTAATTGTAGGCACTTATAGTAAATGTGGTTTAATTTAATGCCTCTCGCTTTTATCAACCCTGTATATGTATTATACATATAAACAATAATTATATTCACCTGTGTCTTCGCTAGTCAGCCATATCTCACACACGCCCTCCTGAAACGACTGTCGCGCCCTCTCCACTATCTCCTCAGGGGGGTAGCTGCCAAGCTCGCCTCTCGCGTGCTTGGTCTTGCAGTACGTGCACTGGTTGAGGCACCCAGTGTTAATCGATATTATCTCTATGAGGGGATTCTTCCTCACTTTGGGGAGGAGGAGTGACGCGCCGCCAGCCTTGCGGCCTCCCTCGGTTTTCTTTTGACCAAACAAACGAACTGTGTGACCTGAAATATAAAAAGAAATAAAAATTAGGACTTCAAGATATATAAGCTTGAAAAGCATAACCCTTTGACGCATCTGTGTAAAAAGAATAGACTTCCAATTACGTATGTATCCTGGACTTATAATGGAAGGGCAGAAACGAGTAGTCAGATCATATGAGTATAGATGCCCATTCAAATAATTGTTACGTAGATTTATTTCCCTTAGCTCATCTTTTTTTTTTTTTTTTTTTATGGTATAGGAGGGCAAACGAGCAGTTGTAGCCATTTTCATGACTACCGACTCCCATAGACATCTGCATAGACTACAGATGCGCTGCCCCCCTTTCTCCTCCCACCTCCGTGGACCACCGGCTACTTACACACCGCACGAAACGCGACAGCACAGCTGTCACTTCACGCCGGTCTCGTGTAAGCGAGAGGTACCTCCCCGGTCGTGCCGGCCCAATTCGGCTGCATGCAAGCATGCAGCGTGGCACTACCTCTTACATGCTTTCTTTCATCATCTTTCCCTACAATGGGCCCACCACACAAAACACGATAGCATAGCTGCTACTACAGTATTATGTGAATGAAAGGTGACAGCCCCCCAGCCCTCCACCCCATTTAGACTAGTTCATGGTTAGCGAGTGAGACAGTGAGAATGGGTGAAGTATGACACATAAATCATTGTCGGTATGGGAAACAAGCACAATATTTTTAACCTGTCACTGTCTTACTTTTATGGACGTATGAATATGCAAAACTAATATACCTTTAAGTGTTTCTTCAACAATTTCCACAATACGATCTATCTGTTGCACTCCGACCACACTAAGCCCCTGTAGATACGAAGACCGTGGCGCTCCCTGCGGCACACACCCTGCCACCACGACATGCATACCTCTGCTCTGACCAAGTTCAATTTCATTCCTAAAAAAATAAGTTTTAGTATAAGTTATATAAGTTGATAAATTAAACAAATATTATAGACAGACCATACATTTCATGGAACGAATATGAGGACAGTTTGTGATATTATAACAAACCTCGTATTTAATTTAACAATCTGTTAGTTGTGTGTCTGCTAGTGCAGCGGAATTGGGCACATATATAAAGTTACAATTATATCTGGACTAAGTTTATGGGATAGATAAAATTCATCAAAACAAGTTATAAAAACTCAACTGTAATTAATTTACGTGTAGTTGTTCTATATAGATAATGTGTAAGCTACCAAAGCCAATGCTGGATTTACACATAGGCCCATGAGGCCCAGGCCTGGGGCGGCCAGATTTTAGGGTGGCAATATTTAACCTTTCGGTTACCGCGGACGTTCATTGACGCTTCAAAAACACGCAGCGAACACGTGGTCGGTACCGGGAGAATTAAGAATAAGCAAAGAAACATTCTTATTATTTATTTTATAGAAGTTTAATAAATATTGCTTTTTATTGTTTAGTAATTGTATTTAAATTAAAAATAAACAAATATTTGAATAGCAATTGTGAATCAAAATATTACTAAACCCTATTTTTTTACAACCATGAGATTACAACCTAACTTATAAGCTGATTCCCATAACATTCAATGTATGCTTGATTACTTTAACTTATATCATACCTTACATCTTTAAGTTTTTAGTGGAAATAAATACATAAAAATATTTACAAAGTGTAACAAAAATATTTAAAATGCCATATTTACTTAAAGTGATCCTCAGCTGGATTCTTGACTGTACACGAGTTCAGTAGCCAAAGCTGTGCCTGCCATTTATCCTCGGTAAGTTTATATCCATGTGCGGCTAAAAGTCCCGCCATGTACTCCGAATCAGAGTTGTTGTGGGCGCATCCCCAAGTCTTCACATATATCGTTTGTGTTCCTGAAATATTCAAAAATATCTGGTCTTATTTTATCATAATCATCTATGGATGAAGAATATCTAACCTATGATAAGATGTGGGGCTAGACATAAACAAAATAACAGGAAACTGTAATTTAATCTCTTCAGCAGAAGACCGTTTCGGTTTGTTTACATTTACAATCTTAACCTTAAATACTATAATTACTATAATTAAGTCTTCTTATATTCTATTACTATTGGAATCCTTACGTACAATCGAAATATTAGAACTTTATCATTAATAATATGTTTTAAATCATAATTTAAAGGTTATACCTGGTACTACACTTTCCAAAATAATCTTTTCAACAGGTTCCTCCTCTTTGACGTCCCGTTTTCTCGATCTAACACTAACATTTTTTCTACTAGAGTATCTTTCCTTCGGTGTAATGTCTTGTGATGATATGAGATCTTCGATATCATCGATTATTTCTGCAAAAGCACCTGGCATTTTTAGATTTATTTATTTTTACACTTTTGACAATTGACACTAACGACAATGACAGTTGACTTAAAGTTTCTACTTCTACTTCGAAACAATTTTCTTTTATAAATTATTATATTCTGTTTAAAAATAATTAAAGATTATTATATATCTTATATACGCATATCGATCTAAAATCACAGCGCACTCAAATACTCACTTAAAATTTAATTAATATCAATTGAGTAAATGTCAAATTGCCGAAATTAAAATTGGAAGTATTAGATTTAACATATATTGCTTCACATTAAAATTCTAAAACTAAGGAAAATTTCAACTTTACTGTCTACATAAATCGGCCACCACCTCAGACAGGTCCGAGCGATAAGCATCATGAGATTATCCACCTCTTAATACACGGAGCGCGTCACGGAAGATGCATGGAGGTTTGCTTTTCGACTTTGCTTCACAATATGCAATATTATGATTCACTTTCATTTTTGTATCTAATCCGTAAAACAAACTCTTCTTTTCACTTGGAAGGTATGCGCTAATGTCCTCAGTAGACCAAAATGAAATACATCTATTGTGATAGTGCAAGTAATTGTCTACTACGTCCGTAAGAAGCGTTTGAATTTTCATTCATTTTTATACTGCGCCACCCCATGACATCGACATGGTATCTGGCCTCAACTTCCTGAACACAAGATATGATTGACATTATGCCATTAGTGTCCTAATAACATGTTTGATATCACCACAGATCAAATACAGAATTGCTCTGTATTTCATTAGTGGAAATCACATGCTCAGGCTCCACCCATTCACGCACCACTCTCGCATTTTATCATGGAAAAAAGCTGCGGTACTGGAAAAAAACCTTTAAGTTTTATCTACGTACTCAACTGAACACACGGCCCAGCGAGCCTGTTAAGAGGAAACGATATCATCGCCATCCACGATGGATTATTTCTTGTTGTCGCTCTCAAAAGCCCTTAAGCCCCGCACACTCGTCCTTTTTTTTATAAAGTGACAAACGAGCATTTGGAGCTTTTTATGACTACCGGTGTCCATAAACATTTTTACAATTATTGCTATGCAGATGTCCTCCTCTCTTCGTCCCCTCCTATGTGCCAGTGGAAAAAAACCACACGAAACGCGACGTTATAGCTGTCACTTCAGAACAGTATCATGTGAGCGAAAAGAACCTCCCCAGTCGTGTTGGTCGAAATCGGCTGCAACGCAGCATGGCGCTACTACTTACTTTCATTCAAATTGACTCAATTCATCCGATGTGTTAAATAATCTTAAGATCTAAAAGAATGAGAAATATTTAATCTAATATTACTTTAGGTGCAAGTAACTAGGTATCTTTTGAAGGCTTAGTATTTTCGTGATTTCCATCTATGATCAGATAAATGCTCTACTATAATAATCTAATCTACAACAATTACTAGCTTGATGTAAAAAAGTAGGTACCTACCTAATATCTACGCACCTTGGTTGGAATAATTGGCCTATCATCGGCAATGAGAGAAATTCAATTAGAACTAGTGTGTAGTGTATAAATCAATAAACATATTCAAATTTTTAACAGAAAAGCAATGTTAAAAACTTTCCAGAAAGTACTACGTTCAGATTATGTATGATGTGATTTTGTTGACCGAATGAACTGTGATGACAAAGTTTCAATTTTCCCAGATGATGCATTTCTGTTGACGCTAGAACAAGAAATACTAATAATGAGTAAATAGTTATAACACTGAATACACCATTACAAATGTATATGTGTAGTTCGCTTCATAGAAAATGTGTGCAGCCGACCGCAAATATAAATATGTTTGGACGGAACCTTCAATGTGCTGGTCCGACTCGAACTTGGCCGCATTTTTAGGGTCTAGGTCTAAACGAAAATTATTACTGACACTCACACATACACCAACAATCCACATATTTGTTATGAATTATCCCCCTTCTCCATTCCCCTATATGCAAACGGAAACTCAGAAACTACTCGAAACGCGAAGTTGCAGAACGACAATACCTCACACAAAATGGTATAATTTATTTTATTTATTACCCTTTTTAGAGTACATACAGATTACCAACCATCTTTCAACCTTATAGTTATATCAAACGGCTATCTATTTTCAATCATGCCGCAATAAAAAGTAGACGCTCAGTAATAATATCATAAAGATTCAAACATGTATTCGCAGATAATAGAGTCTTTATATTCATCGATATAAGGTTTAACATGGTGGCAAAATTTAAAACGTTTTTTAACTAACCTAACAATAGGTCGTACAGCTGCTATACCCTTGGCCTTACCGACTTTGGCGCCTTTTATCCTGTTAAATGCTGTTCAATATTTATGATTTAAATTTAGAATTGAAACCTTGATTATGTCAAAGTGGTTTCAATATTTTTTTATACTGTTTTCTAACCCTTACATTCTTACCTTTTGTTTGGGGTTAAATAATATTATACGAACTTAATCGCATCGTTTTCGGCTGGCTGCGAGGGGCAAACGAGCAGATGATGTAATTTAGTGAATACCGGTATTTACAAATGTCAATGAAACTAAAAACCACAAGTCACGTAGATATACTAGTGCTTACAAATTTCAATGAAACTAAAAACCACAAGTCACATAGATATATCACCCTCTTTCACTCGGGCTTCTCAATATTTAGGCCATGGTACATTCACGCCCACACCAAACACAACATCACTTCTCGCCCGTAATAAGTGAACAAGCAGCACCTCCCCGGTCGTGCCAATTCAACTACCAAAAGCACTACTTACAGAAACTAGACTTTTAACGTCTACCTATGCATCTACGTTACATATTATAATAAAGTCTTAAGTAAACATCATAAGCAATAATAATAATGTGATTCATGTAAAAAATACCCTGCTCGAAGATTTAGCTTTAAACTTATTAAATTCCGTCCATTTAAGCGCGAGCTCAGCGCTGCAGTCATCACTCCGCGTTAGCAGTCAGCAGTTTTGCAGTGCTTGAAAGTTATGACAGTTGCGTTTATGCTTTTGTGCAGTGAGGGTGTCTGTGTTTGTGGTTAATAAATAAAGTTACTGTCTCGTATTTTAAGTTGATAAAATGTTTTATTAGTGCAAAATATCATTCGTTGTGGTAAGTTTTCCATTTATTAATATTTAGTATAATAATATATATTCTGTAAATATAATTATTTAATGTTTATTCGTATTTATGTGGACAAGTAATTCTGTTTGTATCTAAGCCTACCATACAAAAATTATTGTAGGACCAGCTTTATAGAAATTAAAAATACATTGACAGATGAGTATACAGTGCTTCATTAAATTCTTAATTACTTATTAGCAATTATGAACCAATTAATAAATTTCATTAATGTAAACCTGGAATGTAATAAATTGAATCTACATTCTGTGATAATTTTAAATATTATGTAAATTAATTCAGTTTGTGGTTAATAAACATAATATATCGTGGTAATATTTTCTAAACTTTATTTATGAAAACTATTTTGTTAACCTAATTAATTTAGCATTTCATTCATGTACAATAATTGAATAAATAAAACAAAAATTTGATCTAAATCGATATTTCCAAGTAAAATGTACACGATTAAAACTTCTATAAGTTAAGTTTTGGCAACTGGCAAAATATTCGTTACGAAGCATTATGAAATTATGTAATGTTATCATCAACTTAGTCCTCAATTTAAATCTTAAAACTGAGCTTTCCAAAGTTTTATATCCATAAATGGATTCACATCTAATGTAGGTAGTAAATAATAAATATTTATTACATAACATTTTCGTGAAATGATTTTTCTTTTATTAGTTGTATAATTAAGAAGTAATCTTGGTATGTCCTGCCACATTTCGACTCACACGTTTAGGTACCAAGTACATACTTACCTAGGTAGTTTATAGTATAATTCAAGTACTCAATGTCAAAAAAACCGTTTTAAAATCTTCTGCCGTTTAAGTCGTCAACAACTCGAAAATCACGATATTTTGTACGTTAGGTTAGGTAGGCCAGAAATACTGCATTCGTTACATACCTACTTTTTTTTAGTACATGGCCTGGTAACAATTTCCAAGATCCAAAGACCCTTGATTGGGTCTTTTACAGATTGTTAACAAAGTCCCGTTCGAAACAACAATAAACATAACGTCGAAAGCTGTCTTTTATGTGAGGGTCATGCGTCCCTTGTTTTTTTTTTCGAAAACCCCGCACGCGCCTATCGGCCACCTGCTCTGTGTTAATTTATCGTGATGCGACCAAACAAACTCTCATTTAAATGTGTATTTTGTTTCGTTAATGAATTTAGATTAGAAGCCTTTAAATAAGGTATCTTTTTATTATATCTTCCTAAAGACTAGTGTTGTCCTAAGTATATTTTTTTTTCTTTCATGTCGATAACGCATACCGCCCAGCCACCTGATTTATATGGACGGTGATGCGGGACTCGCACCCGCTAAAACCACATTACATTCATCGTCACGCCATTACCGAGTAGATGGGTACAGTGGGGCCTTTTTTTTATAGTACAGGGGGCAAACGAGCAGTCGGGTGACCGAGATGATGGTGTTTTCCACAGACATCTGCAACACCAGGGGTTTTGCAGTTGCGTTGCCGGCCTTTAAGATTGACCAAGAAGATCCACCAGAATGCCTTTCGCCTTGTGGCATTCAAACACTCAAATTATCTTAAAGTAAAATGGTTAGTTACTATACTCGGAATTTTAATTCGATTCCAGATTTGACAATTTCAGTGTTGTAACGTTATGACAAGTACTAAATAGTGACGTTGCGAAATCATTCGATACGGAAATGAAATATTTCCGAATCGATTCCTCTTGTTTCTAGTAGTATCAACTACTAGATACTTTAATCGAAACTAAGTACATAAAAAAAATTAAATATTTTTGAACGGATAATTTAGTTATGACGATTAATTAAGTATCTGAGAGTTTTCTTTAATAATTATATGTAAAATAATAAAGTGTGATAATGAAGGAACATGAGAAATAAAACAAATGGTTGTAATATGGGCCTCCAATTGCACAGAAGTTTCATTTTTCACGTACTTGTAGACGTTGTGGATCATTACTTTGTCAGTAACAGTTAAAGTTTTTCGTGGACGTTTTTTTTTTGGGGACACGAATATGTCCGTGTCTTTTTGTGATGTACTTGGCTGAGGATCCATTTTGAAAAAAGAAACACTCAAAGTTCACAAAACGTAACAACAAACACGACGTAAATAAACTTTAACAAAAACTCAACAAAATAACAAAATATCGCAGTTAAACAAGATATTTTTGCGACCAGCCTAGCGCAGTGGTACAGGGCTCGGATAAGTAGAGCATATTGCGCGAGGTGTCGCGGGTTCGAATCCCGCCTGGGTCATGGATGTTTATCTCTGTATTGTATGTATTTCTATAATAAAAATCTTAAATATGTAACATTTCTTAAAATTCATAAAACATATTAAATATATTCCGTTGTCTAGGACCTGTAACACAAGTCCTTACGGTACTTAGCACGGCGCTAGGCTAACGTGGTGTGTAAAGTCCACATATATTATTATTTATTTATTCGTGCAGTCAGACTGGAAGAATGAAGCCGAATGGCAAGATAAACAAAATGGCGGTAGCTTGCCAAAACAAAACTATCTATCAAGGCTATTTTATTATAAGTTTTGTTTTTTAATATAAAAAACTAAATAATATAAAAACAGAAATATTAACTATTATTACTTAAAATATAATTTTTAAAAATTATATTAAAATTATTAATTTAAATTATATATAAATAAAATATATAAATACCTATATTATATTGTATACCTCTTGTTATTTATATTATTTATTTCAATAAAAATCAATAATTTATTCTTTAATTGGCACAATGACATTATAATTAAAATTTCATAAACATAAAATCGCGATTGTTTATCGATTGTTGTGTTCATCACTATTATGTTATATGTGGTATCATTATGTCATAAAATGACAGTATGACCACATAAAAAGGCCGGGACGACCGAGGAAAGGTATCTGTTGTTCACGTGGTACCTCCGATTCCTCGTTAGCCCCCCTATACCATAAAAAAAAATATTTTTGCTGGAAAATAAGCTCTTACTATACAAAGCAATTATCAAACCAGTATGGACTTACGGGATACAGTTGTGGGGAAGCGCAAGCGACTCTAATGTGAATGTTATCCAGAGACAACAAAACAAGATTCTTAGATCCATCGCTGATGTACCTTGGTACGTCACCAACACGGAAATAATGCACCACCTATCAATAAATTCAGTGAGGGATGAGATCCGATTAAGCTCCCTAGCTTACAAGGAAAAACTCCAATGTCACCCAAACCAACTTGCTCGTCAATTAACCATCGACGACTGTGTCAAAAGGCTCAGGAGATATAACATTTTGGAACTGCAAAACAGACATTAAATAAAACTAGAGTTACATTGAGAGTAGATGTCTCATTGGGGGCACACTTTACCTACATCCGAATTCTTACAACAAATCTGCTTATAGTCAAAATGGACTGATCGCAGATGCTCCTTGAGAAAAAAAAAATAGTATAGGGGGACTAACGAGGAATTTTTTTGTAAGAGGTAGTGCCACACTGCATGCTTGCATGCAGCCGAATTGGGCCGGCACGACCGGGAGGTACCTCTCGCTTACACGAGACCGGCGTGAAGTGACAGCTGTGCTGTCGCGTTTCGTGCG
>LUGF01038250.1:17430-31578 GCA_001625245.1 Calycopis cecrops
CATCTGCACAGAGGCTATACAGATGCGCTGCCCCCCTTTCTCCTCCCACTTCCATGGGCCACCGGCCACTTACACACCGCACGAAACGTGACAAGGCAGCTGTCAGTTCATACCGGTGTTGCGTAAGCGAGAGGTACCTCCATCGTGCGGCCCAATTCGGCTGCATGCCGTGTGACACTACCACTGACATTTCTTCTTTCGACTAGTCTAGTAATAGATGTTTTCCCAATCCGCGCCGGTCTTATTTCGCTATACATATTGCGCTATCTAGCGGGTTGTAACTTGTACTGGCGCTATCTGGTCGCGATTTAGCGCGGTTCGCAAAGGTCGCCGGCTATCGGGACCCCGGCCCACATCACCTCACATATCTCAGTTATTCTGCAACACTTATTATTATACTTACAAGCTGTACCTTGCGCGAGTTGCTACGCTACCAACTAAAATATACTTTTTTTTTATGATATAGAAGGGCAAACGAGCACCCGGAACCATTTTCATGAATACCGACGCTCACAAACATCCGCATACAGATGCGCTGCCCTCCTTTCTCCTCCCACCTCCATGGGCCACCGGCTACTTACACACCGCACGAAACGCGACAGCACAGCTGTCACTTTACGCCAGTCTCGTGTAAGCGAGAGGTACCTCCCCGGTCGTGCCGGCCCAATTCGACTGCATGCAAGCATGCAGTGTGACACTACCTCTTACTTGAAGGTAAGATATACATATTCAATTCATTTTGAGTCATTTTATTGACACGGTTCGTTTCGAAAAAATATCAACCTTCGTAGGTTCATGCATAACAACTTTGTTAAAGATCATCACATGATCAAATCCATAAACATGCAAGTATGCAGTGTGACACTACCTCTCACTAAACATACAGATAAACATTCATCTAATATATAAAATTCTCGTGTCACAGTTTTCGTTGCCATACTCCTCCGAAACGGCTTGACCGATTCTCATGAAATTTTGTGAGCATATTGAGTAGGTCTGAGAATCGGCCAACATCTATTTTTTCATCCCGATGTTCCCACGGGATCGAAATTTACACGTGTGAAACCGCGGGGCACAGCCAGTGCACTTATATAAAAAGAAATATATTAAGTAAAATTTCAATGACCAGCCTTTGCGACTTTATAATATGAGGTATTATAGCTACGTATGAATGTATGAGGTTTTGTAAAGATAATGAAAGAGACCTCCCACTGCGACAAGAAAAACAATTGTACGTATTCTCCGGTAAGTATTTTATATATTGAAAATCATCCCATGGCCTCCCATAGGAACATTTTTCGGGATAAAAACTATCCTATGTGTTAATCCAAGCCAGCTACTCTCTATGTGTGTGCCATATTTCATGAAAATCAATTCAGCAGTTTTTCCGTTAAGGTATAACAAACAGACAAACAAACATACAAACTTTCGCATTTATATTATTAGTAGGATTAAAATTTAGACACATACATAGGTATGTACGTAAACATTACCCTCTTTCAGATTTAGTCGGTTACAAACGATTCTTATCAGAGATATAGACCTAGATGTACTAATTAGTTATATTTTTTAATCATAGGGGACGTACCGAATCGGGAATACCGAGGGAGGCAGCTGGTTCTTTTGTAAGATGTAATCTATACATAAAACTGTAGAAGACGTCATTCTGTCTGTGTCTTGTGCGGCGCACACGCAAAAACTACTGGACGGATTTTGATGAATGTTTTTTGTTATATAGGTTGGTGCTCGGTAACATTTAAGCTATAATTTATCAATATGTATAAGGAAAAATTAAAAAAAATACACTAGTAGGGCAAAATAATGGATTGACAATTCGGCCACATATGACATAACATTACACGTTACCATGACAACATATTTCCAATAATGACAAGACAACGGCTGTCGGGTCGCTAGTTATGCAATATTATAGTTTGTTTAATTCTCAACTAGCCGCATTTAATTGAGTTCAATTAGAAGTTCAGAGCTTGACTAATCCCAATTCAGTTAAGCAACGCGCGGTTTGGTCGTCTTTGAGATGCGTGACCATTTGATGTTACAAAACGGGCGTCATCGGTGCTTCGAAATGTACTGTGGTTTCATTTTACGATTACCATGGTTGGCCACGGGATTCATAGAATTGGGATTCGTTGACCAGTTAGGAGTGAAACGACAACTTAAAACATCTTTTTTATAGTATATGGGGGGAAACGAGCAGTTAGAAGCCCTTTGATTTTTTTTATAGTACATGGGGGCAAACGAACAGTCGGAGCCATTTTCATATCCACCGACGCCCATAGATATCCGCATAGTTTATACACAGATGCGTTGCCCCCCTTCTCCCCCCCCATCCATGGGCCACCGGCTAATTACACACCGCACGAAACGCGACACACGCTGACACTACTCCGGTCTGTGTAAGCGAGAGGTACCTCCCCGGTCGTGCCGGCCCAATTTGGCTACATGCATGCATGTAGCGTGGAACTACCTCTTACTGGTACTTGATGGCTACCGACGCCCATGAACAAAACAGAGGTGGTACAAACGCGTTGCCCGCCTTATTCCTCCCGTCTCCACGGGCCAGCGAAAACTCACAAAGCTGACGCTCGCGAGAGGTACCTCTCCGAAGAAGGCCCAGCGGTAATGCAGCAAGATCTCTCGTCAAAACGAGTTGGACGGGATCGAGGGTATATTACCAACGGAATGTTCCTACGACGATTATTATAAAAGTTACTTGCATTATTTTGTAGGCCGTATTGCTGCATTGCAACATAATTTGGCCGGAACGACCGAGTTTTTAAATTATTGTCGATCACCAGTCTGTTGACTACTTACAAAAGCTCGCAACTTGTGGGGAGGTTCGCTAATTACGTAAATACAATCTATTTCTGTCTGTATGTAGGTCGGTTACTAATGACTCCGTTAACGAGCTACGTCCACTAGCCATTGTTATGCGGTACGCGTTAATTGCACTAAATGCAAGTAATGTCTGCAATTAGTTCTCCGCCGCGCCGGTGAGATGGGTAACCGCTCAATTTGTGTTTTTGGGGTTCCGTAGGTTACAAGAAAAAATGGAACCCATTTTGGATCAGTTTGTTTCCGGTCTGTATGTCTGTCACGACCTTTTTATGGAGGAAGCTTGAAGGATAATAGTTGATATTCATGTTGTAAGTCGAAAAGCCGGGCTGCTTTTGAAGACCGGCCGCATATGTGCAAAAAAAAAATAATAATAATGTCGTCCTAGCCGATTTCGGCTACATCGGCCGTCTATACAAGACGAGCCATCTACGCAGGACATATTATACTGCACAAGTGTGCGCGCAGACACATTGTTCCAATGTGACGGCAGTCCGACACGACCGGAGAGAAATCAGGCGCAGGACCGACGACTGAACGTGCTCTCCGAGGCACGGGCGTGTAAGTTGTAACACCGTCAACTTCCCGACTCTGGAATGTTATTAGAAATTGAAAAATCCCAATAACAACTTTTGGCCCGACTCGGGATTCGAACACGGGACCTCACGTCTGTTGAACACGCTTACCACTAGACCACGAGGCAGTCAAAAGTGTGCAACAAAAATTAGGAGACGAAAATAAACAAAATCAGTAAATTGTTATTGACAAATAACTGTTATTCGCCAGAGAACTAGGGTAACCGACATAGCTACTCGGATTAGCAAGCTGAAGTGGCAGTGGGCCGGTCATATCTGCCGCAGAACCGATGATCGTTGGGGTCGACTGGTTCAAGAGTGGAGACCGCGCACCGGCAAACGTAAGGTAGGACGCCCTGTGACTAGGTGGAGTGACGACATACGCAAAGCTGTGGGCAGGAAGTGGGAAAGGTTAGCCGAAGATGGAAGCCAGTGGCGTGCTATGGGAGAGACCTATGTCCAACAGTGGACTGCAATAGGCTGATGATGATGACAAACAACTGTTAACTGGACTTTTGTATACTATTCGACTTTAGAATATTTAAAAAGGTTTAATAGGTTTGGAAAGTACAGAACAAAAGTGGCCCACAAGTCTAAGCAGCAAACACCAATTGTGTATTGAACCCAAGACCTTTCCCCCGAACCGGTTAGGTTAGACACGACACCCGCGCGCGAGTCGTACCACCCGCCAGTGGTGGAAGGGGCGGGCCCCCCAGTCAAGATAGCTCATAGAGCTCTTCAAGCTCATGACCCGTGTCGGCCACTTTTTAGCTGCCGCGCGCGAGCTGCTCCCCTCCGTTAAAGGTGGGGAGCTGAGGACACCCGCTGTCCTCGGCCATGATAATAATAGTTTACCTATTAATTCGCAATAAGTCCGGTTTTCCTTCTCCCATTCGTCTGGGAAAGAAGGGTGGGTCTGTCCCCCTATCGACCATAAACAGAGGCTCGAGTTGTTATCACTCGCCTCTCATAGCGATGAAGCTGCCCTAGGCATTTTGCCTGCTTTAGCGTACTGTCTATCTAAAAAAAAAAAAAAAAGACCTTTCTACATGTGGTAAGGGTTGCTAGGTGTCAGGATTTAGCTGGACATGTCCGGCTTTTATTAGGCATCTGACTAGTTTGCCAAAAACTTCGAGTGCGTTTTTAAAGACACCTCTATATGTGCATAAGACAAAACTACCATTTTTTTAAAACCCAGTGTGGTTTTCAGAGCAAAGTTTCCGGGTAAATTTGAGACTGTCTGGCTTTTTGAATTTTGGGCCTGGCAACCCTACGCCTGATCAAATATCGGAAAGTTCTCGATCACGCTCACCCCGCGTGTTAACAAACATCCACGGGGTTATTTTAGGGGTGGAAGCGACAATTAAATACGGCCGGCTTAGGGCGATATCGACCCCCGTCTTACCGGGCTTGGGGTGAACTGTCCCCCCCATGTCTTAACCTTCATGGGGAAAGTCCAGTGTCCCCAAGATGAACTGCCATAGGCATCAAATTGGCGAAATGACAACGTTAGCAATAAAGACTTTGTGATATCTGATATATCTAAACATCCATAGTCTAGTATATCCATTATATTATCATTACTTTGATAAGAGGCAGTGCCACACTGCATGCTTGCAGCCGAATTGGGCCGGCACGACCGGGGGTAACTCTCGCTTACACGAGACCGGCGTGAAGAGACAGCTGTGTTGCGTTGTCGCGTTGCGTGCGGTGTGTAAGTAGCCGGTGGCTTATAGAAGTGGAAGGAGAAAGGAAGGCAGCGCATCTGTGTAGTTGCTATATGGATGTCTATGGGCGTCGGTAGTCATGAAAATGGTTCCGACTGCTCGTTTGCCCCCCAATACCAAAAAAAAATTTTGTACCTTATTAAATGTGCCTTAGATGTGTGTTACAGCAGTGTAATTTTTTTCTAAATATTACTATTCTATTCTATTTTAATATTAATGAAACCCAAACTAATCAATTAATTAGTTTTGTAAATGTCGTTTAATGAGTTCTTGCAGTAAGCCGACGATGTATTGTCTCAATTGTATTGTACGTAGCGATGAGTAAAGTCTAAAACAATGGTTCCCAATCATTGGTTCGCAGAAGCCAAAATATGGTCCGCAAATGATTTTAAATTTACTGGGCGGTAAGGATCAATTCACACCAAAAGCGCGGCGAAGCGCAGCGAAACGGAGCGCAGCGGTTTATGTGTCATGAATTTCAACTTTATAACAATTACTATAATACTTATGAGCATGAGAAACTCGAACGAGGCGCGCGGATTCCCGCGAAGTCGCTGGAATGCGCGAGAAGTCGTTGGAATGCTCCAGAAGTCGCGAGAATTCGATAATAAGTACTATAGTAATAAAAATAAAGTTGGTTGCTGTGCAATGAATGAGAAAAGAAATTATATTTTTATTACACCAACGCTGTGGTTCCTGCTATCAAGGATGTAAAAATGGTCCCTGGCGAAGAAAAGGTTGGGAAACCCTGGTCTAAAAAATTAAAATCGTTGGCTGTTCCGTTTACTAAATGCACTGACCTGCGAAGTTCTTCAACTTGGACTTATTATTTCTTCACGCAGTACTCTGTGTCAACATCGTAAAGAATTGATTTGATTCCATGACAAATTTGACGCTCTTCAGGGCAATTATGATGTTGCATGAGGTCTGGCAGGTGGTGAAATTTCATGACAGTAAGGGTCAGCGCAGACAGAACTGAGCGCAGCGGAGACGATTTTACTAACGCAATTAAAAATAAACTTTAATATTATTGTAATAAAGTGCATAAATGCTTGAACCTGACAAAAAATGCTCGCGCGTCCTCGAGGATGCGCGGGAATGATTGCATGCACTTTATTCCAATATGTTTAGAGTTTATTTTCAATTGCGTTAATAAAATCCTCTCCGCTGCGCTCCGTTCTGTCTGCGCTGACCCTAAGACCCCGTCCAGATTGAGCGTATTACGCGCGTATTAGGCCTGACTACAAACAATTTAACGAGGTGGTCGGGGTTCAAGTCCCTCAAAATTTCACACACGTAGTTAGTAAATAGTAATAACTATAGTTCAGTACTTTTTTATTATATTTAATGTGCAACATAATAATGTAAAAAAAAAAGACATAAAAAAAGAAAGACGACTCGTGACTCGTGAGGGCCTTGAACCCCGACCACCTCGTTAAATTGTTTTTAGTCAGGCCTAATACGCGCGTAATTCGCTCAATCTGGACAGGCTCTAAGACATTGCAGCTGGTTTAGGCCCGCGCGACCGGGGGGTACATAATCCTACGGACGTGTTTGCCTGTAATTCATGGACATTGGAGGGGTTACCTTGCTCACATTGATATGTGCGGTGCGTGTTTCCAGCGGCCCATTGCATAGAGGAGGCAAGGCCGGTAACATCTTAAATTAAATTGTTAATAAACTTTTAAAATATTTACTTTTTCTAATTGTAATACAGCAATAGTATCTATACAATAATTCTGGCATAATATAATTAAACTTATCTTGAAGACATTCGTATTATATCATTATATATACTAGCTGCGCCCCGCGGTTTCACCTGCGTAACTTTCGATCCCGTGGGAATATCGGGATGAAAAATAGATGTTGGCCGATTCTCAGACCTGCTCCATATGCTCACAAAATTTCATGAGAATCGGTCAAGCCGTTTAGAAGGAGTATGGCAACGAAAACTGTGACACGAGAATTTTATATATTAGATTAGATTATTATTCGTTATTTTATTTTCACAACAATTTTTCATACCCTATTACAGTAATTACATAATAAATTATACCTAACTGCTTTACAGTTAGACGGAATCTTTGTGAACTACTATTGTTGCTGAAAATTGTAAATTATAAATAAATAAATAATAATCTGCAATGACAAATATGCGGATGTCTATGGGCGTCGATAGTCATAAAAAGGCGTCTCCTTGTTCGCCCCTCATACTATAAAAATTTAGTTAAATTATGTAAGATACGAAATCATTACCATGTACGAATGTCTTCAAGATAAGCTTATTTATCTCTCAAAGGGCGGCAACGCATCTGCGAGACCTCTGGTGTTGCGGATGTCTGTGTACGACGACGGTCACGTACCATCACGTGACTCGATGCCCATTTGGCAGTCGGAGTCATTTTCATGCCCACCAACGCACATAGGTTCGCATAGATGTTATGCAGGTGCGCTGCGCTCTTTCCTCCCTCCATGGGCCACAGGCGTCTTCCACACCGCACGAAACGCGACAATTCGGCTGTCACTTAATGCCTGTATAGTGTAAGCGAAAGCTACCTTCTCGGTCGTGCTGGCCTTTTTTTTTTTTTATGGTAAAGGGGGGCAAACGAGCAGTCGGAGCCATTTTCATGACTACCGACGCCCACAGACAACCGCATAGAGACTATACAAATGCGTTGCGCTCCTTTATCTTCCCACCTCCATGGGCCACCAGCTACTTACACACCGCACGAAACGCGACAATTCAGCTGTCACTTAACGCCGGTGTCGTGTAAGCGAAAGGTACCTTCTCGGTCGTGCTGGCCCCATTGCCCTGCATGCATTGTGCCAGTACCTTTTTCTAAAAGATCATCGTGAGAAGTATTTGCTTACAAATACATAGAGATGTGAAGCTCATGATAAATCTATCGAATGTTGAATGAGATGGAAGCACTAACCCGGTGTACGACCGTGCAGTCGGGCACTAAAATATACCACTACACTCGACAGGCCAGCTGGCCTTGCGTCAGAGCTTTCGCAATCGAGAGCCCGTAGCGCAGTGGTTCGGTAGCGGGTTCGATGTACTTGACTACTAGATTATTTCATAGCATTGTGATTTGGGGGACAAACGAGCAAGTTGGTTTTTTTTTATGATATAGGAGGGCAAACGAGCAGCCGGAGCCATTTTCATGACTACCGACGCCCACAAACATCCGCATCCGCACTTACACACCGCACGAAACGCGACAGCACAGCTATCACTTTACGCCAGTCTCGTGTAAGCGAGCGGTACCTCGCCGGTCGTGCCGGCCCAATTCGACTGCATGCAAGCATGCAGTGTGGCACTACCTCTTGCTGTGGTAACTGTAGACGCCCCTTGACACGTTCATGCTGATGCGTTGGTCCAACCGACCCTTAATAGGCCATCTGCTACTCACAAACCGCACCAGACGCGAGAGCATAGCCACTACATGTAAGCGTTGTGCCTCCCCGATCGTGCGAGCCCAATTCGGCTGCTAAAAACCTCTTACAAAACAACAAATAACGTTTAGTCTAGAGCAGTGATTCTCAACCACTGTGCCGCGGCTCTTTTGTGTGCCGCCAAATTTTGCAAATATACAATATAATAATATTGTATATTTGCAAAATATACAATAAAACATAATAATGTTAATTTTATTAAATTATATTATTTAAAAAGAAAAATATTATTTATATATCAAAAAACATCAAGCTCAAATTTCGCATTAAAAATATTTTTCTTATTAGCTTGTAATTAATCCCTTAATAAACGTTTTGTTATTATTGTAGTATTTCGTATATTTAAAATTTTTGTCATAAACTATTTAGCCGGTAAATAATTTTTATCTTTTTCTTTGTGTGCCGCCAAATTTTGAAATTGACAAATATGTGCCGCAACAAAAAAAAGGTTGAGAATCACTGCTCTAGACCTTAGAATAAAGTGTTAAGAAGCTCTTGGTCACTTGACTCCTAAGTACAGTTCATGTATTATTCTAACTTATTACTTCTCACCAGAAAATTAAATTGAACTTTATACTTCATATACATGTTAAGTTTTATTTATTTTAATTTATTATACATGTTAAGTTCTGCATAAGGTAACCGGGACTTTAATTGAAACGGCGAAATATTATGTACTTCATTTATTTGTTAATTTCTCCGTAATTAAAAGTCAATATATTAAGACTAATAGGAATCTGAAACTATTAATCATAACATATATGTATAGTTACCTAAGTAAGAGGTAGTGCCATAATGCATTGCAGCGGATTTAGTCCTGCATGAGCGGGGGAGGAGCCCGTAACTCATGGGGGTATGGGAGAAAAAAGGCATCTTGATAATCTACGCGATGTAACGTTCCTATGTAGGTACCTCATGATGATATAGAGGTTCAGGCGATATCTCTTCCCAGATGTTCCCCAATTCCCTCATTGCTGAAGCTTCTAGTCCATGCGTTCGTTCTCATCCGAACTGGGGCACCGGAAGCTCGAATAGACCACTTAGCATGCGCGCGGGATGATGAAAGCGCCTCTTTGATTTGCGAGCTCCGGTATTCACCTTACTTCCCATTTAAATCAAATGTTTTTAATCAAAGCAGCGGTTAAAGTGTTACAATCACCGATCTAAATCTTCGAGCTGATGTAGGGTTGCCAGTATATGTGATTCACCGGGACTGTCCTGAGATGATGTAGGGTTGCCAGAATATGTGATTCCCCGGGACTGTCCTGACATATGTGATGTCCCGAGTCCCGAAAAAAAAATACAGAGTAGGTACCCCGACAAAACAGACATTTAAATCAGATAGGGTAAGACATAGACAAACCTCTGTCAGAAAGAAATAGTAGTAGTCCGTTTATTTTTAAAATTTTCGAGCTAATGTAGGGTTGCCATTCGCCGGGACTGTCCCGAGTCCTGAAAAAAGATAAAGTATCCTGACACAACAGGGTGAAGACATAGGCAAACCTATGTCAGAAGGAAATGGTAGTTTATTTTTTGTCTCGACTATAATCCAAAAGTCTCAATTTTAAATTTCGTCCAGATATTTTGGTCAGCCCATCTGGCGACCCTGGTATGGGATGTTGCCATGTTCGTATCAGCATGGCAGTACCTTCAACATACCACATGTGTGATTCAACACAGCCAAAAGTGATGATGATACACGGACTTTTTCAATATTGATTCACCGTGTATCATGTTTGATTTGTGGCAAGGGATCACAAAATAATTGTGATAAAAATAACTCGCGTGATAAGCGAAGCCGGCGTTTCGTGTTGTCGTAACAGAGCATGTATTTTTAGTGATATACAAATTGCAATATTTTTAAGATGTGTTTTGCAGCCGAATTGGGCCGGCACGACCGGGGAAGTACGTCTCGCTTACACGATACCGCCGTAATGTAACAGCTGTGCTGTCGTTGTGTAAGTTTCCGATGGTCCTTGTGGAATGAGGAACACAAAGGGTCAATTCAATTCACAACAAAAGCGCGACGAATCGCAGCGAAACGGAGCGCAGTTTATGTGTCATGAATTTCAACTTTATTTTCATTACTATAGTACTTATTATCGAATTCTCGCGACTTCTGGAGCATTCCAGTGACTTCTCGCGCATTCCAGCGACTTCGAATTCGCGCGTCCCGTTCGAATTTCTCATGCGATAATAAGTATTATAGTAATTGTTATAAAGTTGAAATTCATATGACACATATACTGCCGTTACTGCGCTCCGTTTCGCTGCGCTTCGAACGCTTTTGGTGTGAATTGACCCTAACACAACGCACCAAACCCAACAGCTATCCTCCGGTATGTGAGCATAACCTCCCCGGCAGTCCAGTTCTGCAGGATGGCACTACCATTACGAATTTTACGACGACGCCAGTAATAAGCGCGATAGTCCAAATATAAAAGTCCAATACCATAAACAGTTATTTCCGTAACCCAACCCGCCATGGGGTGATGGGGGACGGGGTGATGGGGTGATCGCTAATAGCTGTCAATAAGCGCCATAACACCCATGTGTACACACTTGCTAATTTGCTAAGAGCCCAATCGATATCCCATATTTATTACGTTCCTCCATTGGGGGCGAAATAAGTCGGATTGCGTGGTACGCACATCCAAAATTTTCTCTCTGGCCATCCTACTTCCTACTAATTTTATAAATGTGAAAGTTTGTATGTTTGTTTGTTACTCCTTCACGCAAAAACTATTGAACCGATTTTCATGTAATTTGGCACACCCAGAAGATGTATATCCTATGTGTTAATCCAAGTTATTAACACATAGGATAATTTTTATCCCGGAAACATGTTCCTATGGGATGGCATGGGATGATTTTCTATTTTAATAAATAATAAATAAATAAATAAATATCTGTGGACTTTACACACCACGTTAGCCTAGCCCTGTGCTAAGTACCGTAAGGACTTGTGTTACGGGTACTAGACAACGGAATATATTTAATATGTTTTATATATTTAAGATTTTTATTATATAAGTACATACACATATACATAAACATCCGTGACCGAGGTGGGATTCGAACCCGCGACCCCTGGCGCTACATGCTCCTCTTATCCGAGCCCTGTACCACTGCGCCAGCCTGGTCGTCAATATAGTAGTTTATTTTTTAAATACAAAAAGTTTCACTTAAAACAATTTTGAATTTGAATGACAACTTCCATTGGCCTCGCCCGATGTGTGATTTTTGTAACGCTCTCGCCAGCTCAGTCCCCAAGTCTGCGCGTATAGAAGTTTTACTTCAAAAACTCTCCAGTTAAGATGAACGAGTGGGCGGCGAAGATCTTAGTCACACTAGGATGTGGATTCTCAAAAGTAATGACACACCGCTTCAAAAACCTTTCCAAATCGGAAATGTCTGACGTCATAATCACCTGGACATACAAGCATTTCGATCAATGGTTTTACCTCGTTGAAAAAAAAACCTTAAATGCGCAAATTTCTTTCATGTTTTTAATAATTTCACAACTGTATCCAGAGAGGCATTTAGTACAAGTCAAATGAAAAATCGGACAAATGTGTGACTATCTTTTCATGCCGAGCCAAAACGTTTTAGCAATGTTATCTGTGTACAGGAGTGCAGGAGCGCGGTAGGAATGTACATGCATTATCATATCGCCTTTGTCACGATCTGGCTATATACGGAGCCGGTGTCGTTGGTTCAGGCGCAAACCGGATTCTGAACGCCCTCTCAATGTTGTAGCTATTCGTATTCTAAACTTTGGCAAATAAGCAATCGTTGATTGATTAGCGACGTGGATGAGAACTGAGAATTATATCTCAATCCGATCTGACAATTTAGTAAGAACTAGTGCCAGTTGGGATGGCACGACCGGGAAGGTGCGACTTGCTTACGGTATTGGTATAAAGTATGGGTCAATTCACACCAAAAGCGCGGCGAAGCGCAGTTTATGTGTCATATGAATTTTAACTTTATAATAATTACTATAATACTTATTATCGCATGACAAACTCGAACGAGTCGCGCGTATACGCGCGACTGCGCGAGAATTCGATGGAATCCGCGCGGATGTCTCGAGAATTCGATAATAAGTACTACAGTAATGAAAATAAAGTTTAAATTTATATGACACTGAAAGTGCGCTTCGTTTCGCTGCGCTTCGCCGCGCTTTTGGTGTGAATTGAGCCTATAAGTAGCCATATAGGACGCAGGAGGAAGGGGGCAATCTGTATGGTCTTTATGCGGATGTCTATGGGCGTCGGTAGTTTTCGATAAGGCTTCTACTGCTTGTTTGCCCCTCATACCATGTAATAAAAATATAAGCATAGGGCAAATTTATACAGTGTGTCCTACACGAAATACTGTTGGAAATAGAGAACATAGCGGAAACATGTCAGTAAATTAAAAGTCTTAGACAATAAATAAAAAACTAAATGAAATCGTATCATACGCATATCTAAAATATTGACAAATTTTCGACTACCAAACTAAAAATACTACCACGTTCTCATTTATTGTCTTGTACAAAAATATATTTTATGGCCATACTAAGCGTCACTTTCGCCACATTGTATGTAAAAGTGACAGATGGCAGACGTCAAATACGTTTCTTTGGCGTTTTCCGTTTGTTAGGCTGTTAACAATGATATTACGTAATATCATTGGCTGTTAAAGACTCAAAAAAAATATACTTTTGCACACAATACCGAGGCAATTTTATTCAAAACTAGCTGTGCACGGCCGTTTCACTCGTGTTTTATTTGATAAAAATCACTGATATAATGAAATTCCATATAAACTTCACCCCCCTATTTCATCCATTATTTTAGTAAGAGGTAGTGCCACGCTGTATGCTTGCATGCAGCCGAATTGGGCCGGCACGACCGGGGAGGTACCTCTCGCTTACACGAGACCGGCGTGAAGTGACAGCTGTGCTGTCGCGTTTCGTGCGGTGTGTAAGTAGCCGGTGGCCCATGAAGATGGGTGGAGAAAGGGGGGCAGCGCATCTGTATAGTCTCTATGCAGATGTCTATGGGCGTCGGTAGTCATGAAAATGGCTACAACTGCTCGTTTGCCCCCCTATACCATAAAAAAAAAAAAATCCCCTTAGGGGTGGAATTTCTAAAACTCCTTTCTTAGTGCTCACTTGTATCATGCAAGGAACCTCTGCACTAAATGTCATGTTTTTGGTACAGTAAGTTTCAATTGTGTGTTGATATACGTATAAGTCCATAAGTCTTGCCTAGGGAATGCAATCCCGCAGTAAATTCTCAATCCCGGTACTTGCGGGACTGGATATTTTAGATCCCGCGGGATCCCGGTATTTGCGGGACCCCGCTTGAACAAAACTTCATGCATAAATTATAACTTCTGACGGTACGTAATGAAACAAATCTAATTATATAATCATTTATTATAAATTAACTTACTTATTTAAAATTGAGAAAGTTATAAAACTAAAAATTTTTAAATTAAAATTGACAAAAGTAGAAAACTAAACATTATTTTGAAAA